>PVKM010000185.1:77418-128512 GCA_004027735.1 Carollia perspicillata | reverse complement strand
TTTATAAGACAAAATTCTACTTCTTTTAAAGAAATGTAAAAACCTTGATCCCCACAGTCCCTTCTGTCCTTAAAATGTCAATGTTTCTAATAACTGAGGAGCCAAGGAAGAAAAAGAGAAATTGATTATAGTCTTCAGCATGTAGCGAGTGTCTCGAGTATCCAGTATACAACCGTGAGGCTAGGACCGTTCATAACCTCTTAAGGGTTGTAGTACACTGTTTAATTCAATCAATCTTAATACACCACAACTGCCACCCACAGAAGAATAGCTCACATTTACTTTTTAAAAAGTATTGAATTCTTTTGAGAATTTACATTATCTGTCATTTTAGTTAAATGTCAGGACACATAGAGTAACACTCAACAGGAGTACTGAATTATTAAGTGAGGTACAGAAGCCAGAAACTAAATGCTTTTCCCTAAATTGCAATCATCAATTCACTACATTCTGCTGCCAGTGCTTCTCTCCCCAGTGCTGTTGTTGCAAATGTTGTTGTGTTTGAGCCCCGTTCCTGTGACTTCTTCTCTGTTAGCAGATGGATTGATGTATAGTATGGATGATTTTATGTGTGTGTGTGTGTAATATAGTATATTAATTTCAATAAACATGTTTCAATAAATATATGTAATCATACATGATTATATATGTGTACATATTTCACATATGTGAAATATATTCATTGAATTTAGAGAGAGAGAGAGGAAGGGAGTGACAGAGACAGAGAGAAACATCAATTTGTTGTTCCACCTAATTCTGCATTCATTGGCTGCTTCTTGTATGTGTCCTGACTGGGGATTGAATCCACAACCTTGGCATATAAGGACAACACTCTAACCAGCTGAACTACTCAGCCAGGGCCAAGGTGAGATTTTTTTTAATAGTCATCATTAAAGGAAAATAAAATATTTCTAAACTTGATCTCCAACCTTCCTGTGAGGGGCCAAATTGCTAGATGGGAGTGTTGCTCATGCACACCTGGAAATGATCATCCTTTTAAAAGTAAATCAACTAACCAATGACCTCTCTGGTTCCTTGGCTACCAGGAACTAGAATCAACATTAAAAAAGGGGCAAATTTCCCTGAACAGTCAGACCACTAGTGGTAAAGACTGCAAAGAGGTGGTATGAGACCGTCTTGGCCAAAAACATGGTTGTGATCTGTTACCCTGAGTGTTCCAGAGAAATGCAAAGTGGAAGAAAACCAAACTAAATCGATTCTCCAATTCTCATTCATGGTGTCCTTTTTAAAATGGGATTTCCCCCTCCTTCTTAATGACTATGTATCATAATGAGTTAGTATCAGCTCTTTAAAGAGTTGGAGCTAATCCAAGGAAAGGACACAGGACAGTTGCCCTTTTCACAAAAAAGAAAATCTTTCATTAACTAGTGTTGATGGAAGCACATTTCAACACAGCAATTTGCATGGCAGTTGAATTGCTGCTTGTATTGAACAGCCAACCAGAAAATAATAAAGCAAAACATGAACTTGCCAGTGGTGAGCAAGGGAGCAGAGTGGCCCTTTAGTTTTTCCATGCTGATCATTTGTTCTAAAGTTGGTCAAGGACAAACAGCAAGATTGCTTGTTACAACGAGGTGCACTAATCACACTCAGTTGTTGTCCAAGCATTATGTCACTTCAGCTTCCTAGAGGTTTCATCCATATTCTCTCATCCTGTGTCCGTTTGCAGTAGAGTAGTCATTTCTCAGCAGTGCCCAATAGCCATATTTCATCAGCACAGGTTAATAACTGTTTATCACTCCAAATGCATGTACTTGAACAATGCACCTAACAAGTGAGCAGTTGCACAGAGCAGTGATATAGAGAGGACAGGAAATTTTGGGGATGCGAGCAAAGTAGCAGTGCTAGAGAACTAGTCGTTAGGAAGGGTAGATGACATCAGAGAACTCCTAAAGGAAGTGAGAGACACCAAAATGTGCGCATTTTTTAGAACGACACTACAGACAAGGGGACAGTTAAGTCCTGAGTGGTAGAAATGAGAGCATGACACGGTAGACGGAGCAGGAAGTGGAGGAGCTGAGCTCTGGCCGTGGCTGTAGCACTACCCAGGCAATCTCAGGCAAACCATTTGCTGCCTTTGAGCCTCGAGTCTTGCTCTGTTTATGGTAGAATGAAACGTTTCACTATAGAATAGAAAGTTCTTGGCCACTCTAAGTTCCCCAAGTCTCTGAATGGAGAAAAAGGTTCAATAATACCCCATCTCCAGAAACTTTAAAAAATGACAGCAATCCCAGGAACGCTACTTTAAGTAAAAGAAAATGAAGTGTTACAAGTCCAGGAGTTGGTGTGCTTCGGGCGGGGGCGATCTTGTCCTCGGCCAGTTCTGTCTCTTGGCTCTGCTTCCTTCTTTGCCAGCTTCACTGTCATCCAGGTGTCTTTTACATCATGGAAAACACAGGCTGCTATACACGTGCAGCTTTGGGAGGAGAGCGATTCTCTCTTAGTTTCCAAAGGAGTTCTGCTGGCGTTTCTTAGTTTATATGCTGTAGGGGGTGGCCAACCTGGGTCACGACCCACTTTTGTGGCAGGAGAGGTTCATTGGACCCCTTGATTGGATGTTTCAGAGGAATCTCATGCAGGAAAGGGACAGGAAGTTCTCACAGGGAAGGGATGTGGCATAGAGAAACACAGAAACACAAGATATCTACGTCTACTCTTGACATAAGCTGCGATGACAGCTGGTGGAGCTGAACAGGAGGGGGGTTGTATATTTTAAAAGCCAATTGTAAGAATTCTTTTGTAGCTGTTTTTGTTCAGCCACCCCAAATCAAGCATTGCTACTAGTGTCAGCTTTGTTGGACGACCAACGTGACCTGTACGTACTTGGAGAAAACTGAGAACCTAGTTTTTAACTGTAGTAATTCTACTATGAAGTTCTGCAGGTAAACTGAACTTCACATCTATGTTTTATCAGCTGTGTGAGTTGAGTTGGGCTATATAAGGGATCCAATATTCATTATTTGTCCAGTAAGTTTAGCTAAGGTGTGTGATGTTTGCCATACCAGGTTGACGTGGGAGGAACATGATCAGTTTCCTTTAATGGTTGATGAACTCCACCATCCGTCACTCCAGTTCCATTGTACTGTTAAACAGTGTAGTTCATTACAAGGAGCCCAGCTCTGAGAACCACCCAATATCCTTAAGTAGTGTAGCAAAACAGTTACATCGTGTAGGAAAAGAACAGTGGCCTTACAAACACTGAGGAGAGGTGTGTTGAAGACATAATTCACTGAAATCAGTTGGAGCTGGCATCTATTGCTTTGGCCTGTCCACTCTGCCTTCTTCTGGTAACAGCACCCTGATTTTGCATTTGGCAACTGTTCTTTCTGTCCTTTATCCAATCCTGTGGGAATTATCAGTGAAAGCACCTCATGCTTTCCCCTTAGCCAAGCAGCAGGCACAAGACCTAACCTAGGCCCATTAGCTCTTCTCTTTATGGAATCTCACCTTGAGTGGAGTGACGCAAAGGCACCCAGGATAAAGTGCCCGTCAGTTCACACCCTCTGCATCACTACCTCCCCAGACCCAGTTGTCATTCTCTCCAGAGCCTGGATCCTTTTCCCCCACATCTCTGTTAGTTACTCCTGTAGCTTTCTAACAGATTCCAAAGGCTTTTTGTTCAGTTAGCAACTGGTCGCTATCAGTTCGCAAGCACTAGGCACCAAACCATCTCCAAATTCCATTTATTTAGGTCTCGATTCTGTGAGTTAGAGTTGGCACTGGGCTCGGCTGGACTCCCACCTGTGTCCTCTGTGGTCATCTTCAGTTTAGCTGGGCAGCTCTGCTTCTGGGCATTGGCTGGCTGCCAGTGGGGGCAACCTGCAGGGTGTCAGGGGTGGGAAGAGTCCCAGACCACGGTCTCTTGTCATCTCTGCAAGCTGGGCTGGATTCATTCAGATGCCACTGACAGTTTGAAGTGGAAAAGTGAAAACGTGTGACCTCTTGAACCTGCAATGCAGTTGACACAAAGTTGCTTTTGCTGTATTCTATTCACAAAATAAAGTCAGGAAGCAGCCCAGATACCAGATGTGGAAAGTAGTGCTTGTGGCCTCTTGATGGAAGTAGCTACAAAGTCACAATGTGAATGAGTAAGGACACAAGGAGAAGAATAATCGAGGGCACTTAATCTACCACATTCACTTTGGTTTCTGCACCGTCCAGTTAAAGAACCTTATATGCCCACCAAAAAACCCTTTAAAAATTCACTCTAATGCATTCCCGCACTCTTTTAACTTTATTATAACTGATTATGAGAGGTGTGGGAGCAGAATTCAGCTCTCCAAGATACAGAGCAAAACTACCTCTTATCCTTAATCCCAGTGTATTTTGTCTTGAGAGGCTTGCTTGCCGTCCCAGTCTCAAGGTGCCATCACCATCAATTATATCACCCACTAGGTCCCCTGAAGTTTCAGTGTGTTGCCCACCCAGCTGCGCGATATGCCAGCGTGACTTGGCTTCCCCTGTGTTATTGCTTCCTGCTGCATCTAGTGTAGTCCTTGCTGAACACATTTGCATTGGCCTTTCTGGGAGGTATATATATAGTTTCTGTAAGTTATATTTTCCTTTTATGCAGCACAGCCCCCTGGAAGCTATATCAATCACAGAGTAAGGCAAATGCTAATATTAATGTGCGCTGCGGTAGGTGTTTATTGCCAGTTGTCATCCAAGTTCTGACTCAGCCCAGCCCTCTAGGTTTGTGAGATCTAATAAGATCATAGCACCGGGTGGTAGAGCTGCAGGCAGAACATTCTACTTGCCAAATATATGCATATATATTTTTACAACAGGTTCGTAAATTAATGTAGGGCACTGAGACAGCATGGCTTTGCGCAGGCGTTCAGGCAGACCTCTCTTCAGTTGACTACCTCCCCTTCCAGCCACTGAGTTCTCTGAGATGGTGCCAAGCTCTTGGTCGGATACAGCTTCAATGCTTCCCACCCTTTCAGTGTGAAATGATAATTAATGTGACTTTACAGTTAAGGTGGTGTTCTACTTCCATTAATAACACCCATTATTCCAGGGTATTTTAATATGGTTATAAAAACTGCCTCTGGAGGTGGAACTTGGCTTGGGAATTTAAGAGCAAATGGTTTGTTTCTAATTTTTCTTTCGAAAGAAAAACTTTTTTCAAGGAAAACGTTCTGTTACTTTTGAGTTATACAAGCACTGGACCCAATTTCTAAAATGCTGGTGTGATTTCGGATTTGTAATTGAGTTGGTCTCCTTCTCTGGTATCTCCACCAGAGCAAGGACCTCCCAGGGTTTCCCAGCTAGCGTAGGTCCGGCTGGGTCCAGATCTCTGCCACATCTTATCCATTGGGATGAGAGGCGTTTCATTCACATTGCTTCTCACACTTAACAACAAATTCTATTTCCTGGCAATGGTTTATACAAACCACTGGCTGAATTGGGTTTGATAATAAGATGCAACCAATTTTTACATCGTATTTTGATGGGTGTTTTCCTTTCTTATTATAGATCTGCTGGAGGAGAGCCACAGAAAAGATGAAGAAATGGAGTCTCTGCAGGTAAACTAAATTCTCCTGTAGGGAAGGTACCCTGGGGATAAAAACATTTTTTTTTGCTCTGTTAGCTTTTAATATTGTCCTATTCAGACCACTGTGGCAAACAGAGTGAAAATATGTATCAGAACTTTAAAGCCCACGTTGGACTTCGCTTCCTGTAGAAGTGTTTAAGAGCATTCATAATCTCCTGAAGCAAGAGGCCAACTCAGCCTTCATGCAGCTCGTGAAAGGAGCCTTTATTCCTGGGTATAACTTCATAGGAGCTGCAGCATTAGGAAATGAAAGCAACATCTCTGTGACGTCATTTCCCCCCAAACAGGGCTGATGAATGAGGGTGGATTCATGGCATCTACACACTCAAGTGAAAGTTAAAAGTGTTCTGATTCCATGAATGTCATCTACCCGTCACCAACCCAGAATATTAACACATACATGAACCTTAGACTTACCCTGTGTGCTGCTCAGTTCACTATGCACTCATCCACCTTTCTTGGATTGGGAAATTAGGTTTGAAAAGTGACGCTAGACTTTTAATTGACACTTTCAAGGAACGAGCAATTGATATTAACTTGGCACTGACAAGAAGTTCTCTTTCTTTTACCTTGGGCTGACTTACAAATGGGTAACTCAAGTGTCTGTCTTTATTAGGGGAAACATAATCAGTTACACTCACATGACAGCAGCAATTCACTTCACGTCAACATTGTGGATTAAGAACAGAAAATACTTTGGACATTTAAAGTTCTTCTTGGGCCTGGAGATATGAGACAGGACTGGGGAGTGATGTCATAAGTGGCTTGAATGCTTCAGGGGTAAAGTGATTTCCTCTGGCGAATGAAGGATGGGCTCGGCAAAGCCCGAAGAGCAAGGGCAGTGTGCTGTGATTGGGGTTCTCCGATGCGATGCTGTAGCTGTCAAGAGAAAACGGTATGATTGATCTGAAAGTAATCAAGATCTACATATCTAACAAACGTGGCTTGTGTTAGCCACCGTTTTGTACGGATTAAATTCTTTAACGTCTTGTTTGATCTCGTCTGGGGCTAGGAAACTCTCACGTGCATACTCACCCTGTATATCTCAGAGTAACTGTTATCAGCACAGCTGTTGTTATAGAAAAAGCAAAGCTTTCATGTACACTAAATATGTATACTGGGAAGGTAATGAAGGCTTTCTGAGGCATTTGGGTTATGTGTCAGGTTTGCCATTGGCCCCAGAACACCACATATCAGCATACTTACTGAGTACCTAGTACATATCTGGCCTTTTGAAATGGCAGCACAAACCTTTTTGTGTTTAATTCTTTTACAATATGAAGTTGGAACCAGTAATCCTGTTAAATTTAATAGCCTATGATGCTTCTCAGATATTTACTAAGCATTGGCAGCATTTTCTACCAAAATGTCCACCGAGCGCAATAGAATGTGCCAGCCAACTAACGATGGGCATTTTGAATGTAGGGCATCGTCCAGTGTGATGTTCAATGGCAGAAAAGTTCAATGTTGGCACTTGGTAGAGGCAGCTAGTACCTAAGACTAATACTCTGTTAAGACTGAAGAAGGAGCTGACGCTCTCCGCATTCACAAGAGCACAGAGACACATCACGGGAGACCTTTCATCCTGCAGACCAGAGGAACACCTATCACAGGGTGCTGAAATTCCTGACTTCCCACATCCAAATAGCAATACTACAGGTGATAGTTTGAGAATACTCTCTATTCAAATTTGCGGGTTGATATTCTGCAGTCCCACAATAGAACTCTGGGGAGAAAAAAGACAGCAGTGTTTTAAAAAATGATAGCCCGAGGGACTGGAGATTGACAACTTTGAGTTTTAAGTCTTGTCTCTGCTTCTGATTCACTGGGTAACCTTGAGTAACTCAATTAACTTTGCTGTGCCTGTGTTCTCATCTGTAATATAAAATCATAAAACCATCTTCCAGAAGTGTTTAGTGTGGATTAGATTATCCCAGAAGGGAGAGCTAAATATTTAATTCCAATTTACAGTGCTAGCAAATCCCCATGTATCCAAATTGGAGTCGATTTTATTTACTCATTATCATCATATAATTATGTGTAACAGACATTCTGCACTGAATGTTATCCTCCTTAAGGATAATGGGTGTTTATCTCTACACCCTTTCCAGTTCCCTGTAACTAAACAACGCTCTATATACTCATTGAACAAATATTTATTGAGCACCAGTTCTGTGCAAGGCACTGTACTAGGTCCTACAGATGCCAAGGCAAGATGCTTACACTGGAAAGCTTCTTGTCTTTCATACCAGAATTAGTGGAAAAGAATGTTAAGTAGGAGTTTATGATACAACATTTTTAAAATGCCACTGGAGGGTTATTGTAAGTCACTGTGGGAACATATAATGAGAAGATCTGTCTTTGTCTGGTGGAGATAATGGTAGGTTGGGTGTAAGTGTAGGGAGTTAAAGGTGAGAAGGGTGAGCTGGGGTAGAGGGGCAATCCAAGTAGACTTCCCAAAGGAAGCCAATAATTTAGATGATAACCAGGAGTTAGCATTGATGGTTTGGAGTGAAGATAAAAGCTTTAGGCAATGTGATGGCTATGGTAAGACTTCAGGTGAAAGAGAGCATCAGTGTCATGTTTAAGGACCTGAAAAAAGTTTTGAGTGGTGGAATGTAGTAACCGAAGGAGCAGAGGCAAGACAGGAGTTTGGAAGGTAAGCAGAGGTTTGAAGGAACCCTAACGGAGTCAGGCTTTTACCTTTAGTATATGGGAGAAGAGTGAAGGGCTTGAAACCAGGGTAAAATGTGATCAAATTTTCATGTTTAATCTATGACTGGCTGTAAAATCAGTGGGGGCAGGCGAGATTGAGATCAGGAGGACCAATTACGCAGATATTTGTGAGAAGGTTCACACAGACTGGCAGTGACCTGGACTGAGTAAGAGCAAAGAGCATGAAGGCGGGTGGGTGACTTAAGGTGTTTTAGGGCATAAAAATCTATAGAACATTGAGATTAGTTGTTAGGAAGTAAAAAGGAAGGAGTTAAGAATGACTTTTAGGGTTCTTGATTGGGAAACTTCAAGGGTGGCTATTAGTAAAATAAGAGGAAGTTGATTAGTTCAATTTATATTTGGAGTTTGGGTGCCTTGAAACATCAGGTGTCAGTGTTGAGAAGGGGTTTATATATAAGCTGAGACGAGTGTGAACTGGACATGCTGAATTTGGTGTCATTAGATCTTGTTTTCACGTAATATATGTGATGCCACAAGTCATAGGAGCAACTCCCAGAGAAATACACAGAACAAACTGATGAAAACTCCAGGGAACACCAACACATGAATGCCAGACTAAGGATAAAAATCCTGCAAAGAAGTCTAGGATGTAAGAAAAATAATTTCAGGAGAGCATAGCACCATAAAGCTTAGCCGAGAATATTTCAAGAGGAAAATAATCAATAAAACAGAATAAATGTTGGTCAAATCCCTGAATTCATTTAGCTAAGAGGTTTAGGTTTTAAAGTAAAAGTTCACCATATGATGGGTGGTCATTCCCTGTCACACCTGTGAAGCAACTCCCGGGTCTTTCATTTTCCCAAATACCCACCACGCAGCTCAGTGCCTCACCATAGTAGGGGCTCAGTAAATTTCTGTTGAGCAAGTGAGCAAATAAATGCCGCCGTACCAGTGTATCATTTATTCCTGGTTCTCTTGAAGGTCTGCCTATTAGAAAAACAACCATCTCTGTCCCAGAGTTTATTTTTTGTTTAAAAGTCTGGGGGGCGACTTCCAAGTTCTGTCATTCCTGTGCACACACACACCTCACTCCCTTCCTCTCTCTGTCCAGCCCTCTTCGCCCTTCCTCTGTGAATGTATTGAAACACAAGGTCAAGGAGTGAGCAATGTGGCAGGAGAGCAAGTAGTGGAAATGGAGGAGGTTAAAATGGTAAAGGGGGCAGGGGGCAGAGAGGACAGCTTTTTCAACCTTCTGGGAATCGCACACAATGGAATCAAGCATACTGGGAGGCGATTTGCACAATGCAGCTGGGAGTTCCCAAGATTCTTCACTGGAGCTTAATATTATCTGACTCCATTTCTTGTGTGTGTGTGTGTGTGTGTGTGTGTGTGACGTGACATTCATTTGCAGTTATATTGTGCATGCTACCCTTCTTAAAAAACAAAATGTTGTCTTTGACTAGAAATGTGTGGTGCAGGAAGAGCCTCATTTGTGTGTGGGTTTGAGGTACACTGAACACGCAGATCTTGTCTTTAATCCTCTGGAGCTCAGCTGAAACATTTTAAATTATATAAAAGGTAATTGGTTTTTTCTCAATTTAGTTGAAAAGTACTCAGTGACTGACACCTTGCTAGTGATGGCTGATAGTGGTAGGTGCTGCTATTGCTTTCTGTTTTCCATTTTAAAATTACTAAACTACTTCTCATTGATTACTTGATTTTTCCCAGTGTTGTGTTGTGATTTCCCAGAATGCAAATCACACTGAAAGGGTATCAGTGAAGAAAAGCTTCGGTGTGCTACTTAAGACAGTCACTAAAAAGAGTAGCTTTCTGGAAAACATACATGACCCTCCTCTCATGTAAACTTACAGTCACCTCACTCTTCATTTTTTAAACGAGATAAAACTGGATGATTATAGTCATCTCACTCTTCATTTTTTTAAACGAGATAAAACTGGGTGATTATGAACATAATTTTTCTTTTTCATTTTTCTCTTTTACTAGGCCATCTTTAAGTCACTTTGAGGCAGTAACCATATCTGTAAATTGGGGACAATAATAACACTGACTTCATAGGAGAGGATTAACTTGAATAAGAAGTGTGCAAACGTCGGTGCCTGGCAGCACCTCTGGAAATTCCGATTCCCCACGCTGACGATTTGCTTGCATCTACTGTGTACCGAATGTGGTTGGTGCCACCCCCTGGGGAGAAAGCAGGAAAGGCCCCTGCCCTCTCGGAGCCCCTTCTTCCCTCCTTCTCGGCCCCTCTCTGGCTTTAGTCTCTCCGTCTCTCTTACTCTCCCTCTCTTTCATGGGCAACCATGATTTTAAGGTCAGCTGTGGTCAGTTTATGCTAAAGGAATTGTTACATCTTTGGATAACTACTAAATGTAATGACAGTGTCCCAGTGTGGCAATAATTAAATTGATTATATGGGCTACATATGAGTAACAGTTGCTTACTTGAAGAGGAAAAAGGAAGCATTTTAACGGTAGGATTTATGATCTAAATATCACAAATATTTCTGACCACTTCATCAGTATTAGTATTTTCACTAGAAATAAATGTATTTGTTTAATTAAAAGGTGGTTTTATGGTTTTTTAAAAAGTAATATGTTTTTCTCTAAGACATTCCGGAAGCTATGCCCATGAAGAATATTAAATGACATTATAAACTGTTGTTTTTCAGATGACCCATAATTATGTTTAATTTTTCTCCCAGATAGCTTTTAAAATAGTCTGGAGCCTGCCATTTAAAGGATTTTATTTATTTTTGGGAAATGTTTTGGGAGTGGAGGGCAGGTGTTTGATTTTGCTTTTGTCACCTACATGGCACTTAGGCAGAAGCATTTGGAAGAGCAGAGAGTAGAAGATAACCTTCTTCTCGGCCCCTGCTTCATGTCAGCTACGATGGTGTTGCCAGCATGTGGCAGTATGTTGTTTTTAAGAAAAAAAAACAGAACTCAAATTTCTCGGTTCTCTTGGAACAAGTCTAATAAATATTAATATAAGGGTATTATAATTGGAAAAGAATTCTAGTGTGGAGTTGGCAGACACATCTTTGGAGATTAACTAGACAAGAAAAACCACCAAAGACAAAAAACTAACATGGGCAAATAAGTCGCCCTGGCAGAGGCTGACAGCAAAGTACGTTGACATCTCAATAGTCTCAGTGGATGGCCAATTCTCCTGGTAGCCAACCGTGTGATGAGCTGGACCAGTGACAGACCAAATGGGTAATTTCCGTGGCTTTGCTGTCAATCACAGCTGCCTGACTGTAGAATGCCTGTAACCTATAGTTTCAAATCCCATCGTGGTTTGGAGATTTTAGAGACTGTGGGGAGAAATGCCAGGACAGGGCGGCCAAGAGTCCCTGAGTTACTTTCAGAGGGAGCGTGAGGGTAAAGTGGGTGCTGTGTCCTAACACCAGGTCTCCAGAAGGTGTTAGAGCAGTTCTTAAATTCCTGCAGAAATTCTGATTTTCTTGGGAGATACTAAAGTACATTTTATATGTCCTAATTTAAATAAGTTGATAAATTAGAACTGACAGTTAAAGGCTTTGTTAAACTAAAAGGTAAATTCAGTATTCTGTTTATTCTGAGGATGACTCACAAGATTTATAATCAAACTTATATAATTCTAGAAACTCAACTTTCAAAATGTAGTGCATACCTACTTGTTCTTCCCAAAATGCATTCTTCACAACATAGGCAAATCACTGCGTATGTGTTTCTCTTTTTTTATAAAAACTGTTCTTAACAATAATATTAATAAAACAAAACGTGGATGATTGTGGAGGGCGGGAGGGTTGGGCAACCCTTTGCCGCTTTCAGGGAGTGGTGACTTAATGGTTCATTAAAATATCTATTTTGTCAAAAGATGAGGAGGCTTACTAAGACTTGAATTCAGTGTGAGGTCTCTAAAGAGATGAAACTTCAGAAGTGTGTTAGGGTCAGTAGGGCCTCAACCAGTGAGATTGGCACACCTCCGTTTACTGCGTCAAGAAGCCCCGGGAGAGCAGGCAACCAAGCTCAGTAAAATAGATTCCACTTGAACTGTCCCTGGTCATTAAACTTTATCACCCGATTTTACCTGAAATTTGCAACTTAATTATAATTCCAAATTTATGACAGAATTAAACTGGGAAGTAGAAAGCCCCAAGAGTGAAGTATTCATGTGTCTGAATGCATGGAAGTTGATTGACGAGATTATTTTCTTTTGAAGATGAAAACATAAAAACGTGGCCAGTTCTGTTTGTCCAGAGGGACAGAAAACACACGTGTTCAGGTTGAGCTGTCTCCTTGAGTCCAGCTTTTTAAAAAGCCTCTAAAAAGAAGAGATGCCATTTGGAAACATTTAAAAATGCAAAGACATAGGGTAGTCTTTGAGCTCAAAGGTGCCCAAATTTTACTCAGTGACAGAAAGTTTAAAACACTTGGTAGTGAAAATGAACCATGTATGTGTTACAGATTTTTAAAATTGCTCCCACAAGGAGGGCAATTCTTTTATCTGTCTCTGTACACCAGCCCCTCTGCAGCTGACTCCACGAAAAGCCACATTTCCATAAAACGTCCCTTGGTGCCTTTGTCAGAGTCAGAGTTCTGGGCTCGCTGGGCACTGGGACTAAGATGAAGAGCAGCTTGCATTTTCTTGTGAAAAATGAGAATAACTAAGCACGTCATGATGTTTTGCAGTGGTGAGCTTATCTGAGAGTTTTGCCATGTCTCCATGAGTCCACTGTGGGTTGCAGATTAAGTGATCACTTCAAAACTGTTTTCTATAGTTTTCCCATCACATTCCCAGATTGGCCTTAAACTTTGTACTGATAACTGTGTGTCTTAGTTCATTCAGGCTGCTGCAACAAAAAATACCTTAAACTGGGTAGCTTAAACTAGAAACATTTATTCCTCAGAGTTCAAGAGGTTAAGTCCACCTAGAGGCTGAGAAGTCCAAGATCAAGGCAAATGCACTCTCCGTATTTAGTATTTATATCTGTAGATTTAGTAGGTGGTGAGGACCCACTTTCCTGATTCACAGATAGCCATCTTCTTGCTCTGTCCTTATGTGGCAGAGAACAGAGAAAACACCCCAAGTTCCTTTCATGTGGGTTCAACTCTCATAACCGATTCCCTCTCAAAAGTTCCTACCTCCTAATATCATCTATCAGGGGTTAGGATTTCAGCCTATGAATTTGGGGGGCATGCAGACATCCGGCCATAACATCGTGTTCTCCATTTTGTCTCCTGATAACACTGACAGCTGTGAAAAGCAGTAGTTTAAGTAATGAAACAGTTGTTTGTGTGCAACAAATTTAGAAATAAATGCTCATTAATAATACATTTCTGGTTGAGACCACTTCCATTGATGCATAAAACAAATCTCCAAGGTTTGAAGCATTAACAGAACGTCAGTGGAAGGAGTTAAAGTTCTCACTTCAGGGCTATCACCCATCCCCGCCTCTGGCTGATTTTCTAGAATATAGAGATATGCTGCAGACAATTTCCCCAGGCTGGAGCCTTGAAAACTCACTAAGATTATGTTTCACTCTATTAACAAATACTTGTTTAGCACTTCTTAATTCCTGTCAAGATAGGGCCAAATTGGCCCCAAAGGGTGATGGTCTGTGTGTCAAAGGAGAAGAAAAAGAAAAACCCTCTGACTTGTTAAGGAATGATACTGATAGCTAATGAGCAGGGTTTTTTGTGTCATGCACTGTGCTCAGGCTTCTAAATACAGGTCATCTGTCTATTGTTACAACAATTCTATACGGTAGACATTGGTATTCTCATTGTACAGATACAGAAGTTACTGAGGCCCATCACTTGTGCAGCTGGTAAGTGGCCAGGCTAGGATTTGCGTTAGAATCTGGCTTCCATACCACTGTACTTGATGCCTCATGAGCTGGCTTGTGGAGAACTGAATGTCTACACTTTCAGTTCCTGCCCTTTTTGTCTTTTAATTTATTCCTTTCTTTCTACAAAAATGATTTTTTAGAAAACAAAGCAAGCATTTAGTTTGATAAAATACCAACTGACCCCCCCATCTCCTCAAAAAAGAGACCATAAAAAACTAAATAATTGTTAGTAAATGCCTTAAATAAGGCAATATTGGGGACTTAAAATTAGTGAAACTTCTTACTGCCTTTCTGTAACTTTGAAACTACTATAAACCCTTGGGCTCTAAGCTTACGTACACATGGCAACTGGGACACTGTCATGTAAATATATATTTTGCCCTTGGCATATAAGGAAGATTTTAATTCCTGGTGCGAGATTAGGAACACGCCAGTAATCTCGAGCACTTCTAGGAAGGAGAAGGGATCATTTTTCTTTTTCCATCCTGCACCTTTTCTTTTTGCTTATTCATCATGTTTTAAATAAACAGACTGAAGAAAGTTGTTATTAAAGCCCTCCTCGGGCTTCTTCAATTTCAGTTTTAAACCAGGTTCAAAATATTCTGGCAAAAATTAAAGGCAACATTGAAAATGTTTGCATAAATTTTAAATTGTACAAAAAGTGACAAAACTAAAGTGAACTGCAAGAAGAACTCATAAGCATCTCCTCTTATACCTTTGTCTTTTTATCATGATCGGTGGTTATTTTGTTTTAAAAAAATTGATTCTGACATGCTTTTCTTTTCTAGAATATCTGCATTACACTTACTATTCCAAGTTCAATTTGTTTGAAGTTTAATTTTTACCACTAGAAGTATGAAGGCTCATTAGGATGCTAATAAATAACATTAACTGTCTGTTAACATTATTTCTACATTTGCTCATAAAATGGAATAGAAAAATATTACCTAGAAGAGACTGCATGTCTCTAGTACATTCTGGTTGTAATTGAAATCCTAAGTTCTCATTTCACCGTTCGAAAGAACTAACACATTTGTGACAAATGGAACAGGCGTGCAGGAAGAGGCCGTTTAGAGCCAGTGACGCATCTAAACTCCCGCAGCCGGGTCTGAAGGACTGGAGGGAGCAGCCCGGCAGTGCCCTTACCCTGCAGAGCAGCACAGCTAGTTGGTTCAGATCTCAGCTCGCCTTTGTCCTTCCTCCTGGCGGTTCCCCGTGGTGCTGACTGTGTCTGACCCAGGAGTAAGAAGGGCTTGCCACTTCCTTAAGAAAGGCAGATGGCAAGAATGTAATCCCTTTTATTATATAGTAAGTAAATATAAAAATGTGCACCAATAATGGTTTTTATTTGAACGTTAAATTTTATTGTGTTTTGTTATACTGATAACTGACATCTGTTGAAAATAAAATTCTGGGATGCAGTTCTGGCGTGTGTACCTTTGCGGAAGAGGCTCCAGAGCAGTTTTCCAGTCTGTCCCCTAATCTCCACCACACACACACACGCACGCACGCACGCACACACACACACTAGCCCCAATGGTAATAAAAAGGCATTTATTGTCTATTTGCTCATAAAAGTACACTGTTAGCTATGGTATTTCCATTAGCTTCATTTCAAGGAGCTATTAAATATATATATTAAAAGGTGGCCTTTAATTTGTTTTTGAGAGTTAGCATAGACTTCTTTAATTCAGGTCAACCTGGATTATAGTCTAAACTCCAACATTAAATCACAGTGTGGAATTCAATACATTTAATATCTTTGAGTCTGTTTTGTTGACTTTAAGTGAACAAAATTAATAATGTTCGCCTACTGAGACTTTTTGTTAGCGTTAAATGAGAACATGTGTGAGATCACCCAATACAATTTTTGGCAAATAATAACCTCCCAATAAATAACGTTGCTTTTTACGATACTGGTAATTTAAACGGATGTTTTCATTAATGGCCACAACACACATACCCGTCCCTTTGTTCCTGAAATTAAACAAACCTTTTAGTGTTCCAGGAGCTTGGAGTGTGCTGCTCCTTCTCTCGTGCTTTTCCTGTAGGTCTTTCCAGAAGGGCTCATTTCGTCCTTTCTTTTTTTCAGCTCAAATGTCAGCTCTTTGTAGGAACTTAACCTGACCCACCTGTCTACAGTAAACCTCTGCCCCCCACCCTGCACCACAGTTTCTTTATCGATCTCCGTGTATTTACTTAAAGGACACGGATACTCTTGGACAGAGGGTGGTCATTCCTCCTGTAAAGGGCAAAGTCTAAATCTTTTCGATCTTACAGGCAATGTACTACCTTACAACAACTCCATTCTTCCATTTTAGAATAAAAGCAGCTGTAGACCATATATAAGCCGAGGAATGGGCTAGGTTCCAACAATACTTTATTTAGGGAAACTGAAATTTGAATTTCATATAATTTTTACATGTCATGAAATGGTATTCTTACTTTGATATTATTTTCAGCCAAATATTGGGTTGGCCAAAAAGTCCATTTAGTTTTTTCTGTAAAATAAAGACACATTTTTCATTTATACCAATAACTTTATTGATTCGGATATTTTGAATATGTTGGCTCTATCCTGCTATTGGCTTCTAGTCTTGTGGGTCAAAGCCACGGGTGCTGCTAAACATCTTCCAATGCATAAGACAGCCCCACAGCAAGGAATTATTTGGCCAAAATGTCAATAGTACCAAGAAACTTTGGAAACCACTTTTGACACGTTTGATCAGTCACGACACCTTCTCCATACTCTGCACAAATCTTTTGCATTTCAGTTGCATTATTACCTTTCTTGAAATCATAAAGCACAATACCCCAAAATGTTGTGTGTTTTCTCCCATTTTCAATATTTAAAATGGCCACACAAAAATTCATCAATTTTGTTAAGTTTTTTAAGTGTATACTGATATGACAGTTGTCCCAATACAATCTAACAAAATTATTCAATTGAAATTAACTAAGCACTTCTAGAGCCATTGTACAGAAAAATCTAACTAAATTTTTGGCCAGCCCAATAAAAATGTAAAAAGTCTTCTTAGCTCATGGACCTATAAAAACAGTCAGGGGGCTAGATTTGACCCACTGTCCTACTTTGCTGACCCCTGCCTTGAAATGAACTAGTTTAATGGTTATTGATCTCACAGATGTTTGCCTTTTAAAAAATTAACTGGAATGTGGGCAAAGAATACATTTTTGAGTTCTTCCTCAAAGAATAAATTTGCACTGGTAGAATTTTAAATAATTTTGCATATGGAAGGAAAGTATAATTTTGAGTAATTAGACCTTTCTGAACTTTTAAAATCATACACATCAGTGCTTCATTATCCACAGGTAAGGTTGTCAGTATTAAAAGTAGATTTCATTACTAACTAAAACTGCTCAGGTGTGCCTAACAAGCTCTTAGCTTATTTATTCTTTCATTTCATAGACTTTGGAATTTAGGATCAGTGCTTTCCAGGAATGATTTTGAAAACAAGACAATTGAGGATGCTTTGAACTAAATCACTACTTTTTATTTCTAGTCCTAAGGAGTAAAATGTTTTAAATTTCAAGTAATGATTTTCCTAAAATTCATGACTTTAAGTTGGGTAAGGAATTATTTGGGGGAATATTTTAAAAGTACAACATGAGCCCTGACTAGGCAGCTCAGTTGGTTAGAGCACTGTCTCAATACACTGGGGTTGTAGGTTCAATCCCCAGTCAGGATACATACAAGAATCAACCTATGAATTAATAAATAAGTGGGACAACAAATTGATCTCTCTCTTTCCTTTCTCTCTCTCTAAAATCAATCAAAAAATTTTCAAAGTGTATATGATATTTTCTCCAAATGTGAGTATTAAAAATTTTTGAAATTATTATGGTCCTATCAGTGTTATCTTTATAGTTATTACTATTGTTAGTGCTTTCAATGGTTTTAAGATAGTAGAGCTTTCCAACTCTTTTTCTTTACCCACATCTCTCTCAAACAGCCAAAGCTACAGTTTAACGTTCCACCTTGGGAGGATGCTAGTCAGACTGCAGTGAAAAATCCGAGTGAAGCTCGAATGGAAGAAAGAGCAGTTAAGTATTCCATAGGTAGAAATATTTAGGATATTTAAAACGAATAGTCCAAATACATTTACTGTATTTTACTGAAAGTCAGCCTTCAGATATGCTTTCCAGAAGTGCAACAAAAAACTAAGTTTGTAGGGGTTTTCCTCGATTTTCTTATATATGAATAATCACCATTGATTTTCAGAGTGTAGGTAATCTAAGGTTTGTTTTAAATCCCTCAACTACCTTTCCCTTTCTACCTGTGTTTGTATATTAGGAAATGGACATCAATAATAGCTTTAATTATAGTCAAACTAAAGTAGGAAATAAGAAAACCTTATCTCATCGGCCAAATGTATTATTTAAAACTATCTGCTTATGTCTCGATTATCCTTAGCAATAGCCTTTCTCTTTAGTATAGAACAGTGAGAGGTACCCGTACTCAGAAGCCCACAGAAGAAATATGGAAATGGGAGTGAGAGTCTCTAATATACTGTTACTTGTGCTTAATTCCTGAGAAGAATTGAGTAAATGACTCTGCATCTAAATTAGGATGTGGATTATTGAAATTGCTCAAAGGTAAGCAGTTTAAATCCAAATGCAGACTGAGTGCCTGTACCATTTAATGACTCAACTGTGTGACATGCATGACAGCCAGCAATCAAGAGCTGTGATTCAAATATTCAGGAGGAAGGAGCTGGGGACACAGGGTTCTATGGTCATGTACGTTTCTTTGTGAACATTTTTCACCTGGAAGCCCGGGAGATATTTGCCCTTGAGGGCAACAAAGGAGTTGTCAGGCTCAGGGAGTCTCATTAGACCAGCTCTGTTTGGTGACAGTCATGCACACCCTGAAAAAAAAGCACACCCTATTGTTTCCACAAGTTCTGTATGACATGAACCTACTCATAAATTATGCCTTAATCACCACTGCACTATGATTTGCATAAGAGTTCAGAGCATATTCGGCTGATATATGACTAACCTCACAACAGGAGACATGCACTTTATTTCTTAAAATGTAAATCCTTGAAAAAAAATCACATGGTGTGTTGGCTTCTAGGCTGTTGGTTTTCTCCCCCTACTACTCAACTCCAGTTCCTATGTCTCTCTTGAGGGACAGTCAATCTTTAAAATTACATTGGTTGTCATTTGCATGGCCCCTAACCACCATCATAGCCTTTATATTACCTGCAAATACATTTTAGTTGTTCCCCAGTCCAAATGTCATTCACTGAACTCTTGATACCTGGTTCCAGCAGTTTCACTGTGGAACTGAAACCACTTCCAACAGTAAGATAATTCTGTGTCTTCCGCCCTTCATTTGGTTTGTAGTTTTATCCTATAGGCCCCTGCCTATGCATCACATTGCATTTGTGCTTCAGAGAATCTTAAAGCGATTCTTTGTTTTCAAGGGAAAAAAAATTAAACCTCATTGCATTGCTTTGTGGTCTGAAATATAAAGGGTGAATCTGAGATTTTTAAATTTCATACAGTTGACAGGAAATGTTTGAAGGGACTTTCAGCAAAACCCATATTTAACTTCTGCCTGCATTTTCCAGCATAAAATCTCTTGAAACAAACCAGCAGAGCCATGCTTGCGTATCTTTCTCTTCCACCCCACCTGCATTCCCACCCTGCGAGCCCAGGCATTCATCCCACTTCAGTGTCAGTGCAAAGTCAGCCTTTCCTGAATGGTGTCAAGCCGAAGTATAATGGTCAGTAATGGCCTCATAGCAAGATCGCAAGCCAGAAATGCCAACCTGGGAACATAGCAGAAGGACAGAACAGCTGAGGGCTCTGGGCTCTGGGCTCTGTCAGGGCAACAGTAGTGGATGAGCGAACAGGTCAGAAGTGTGGAGCACACACTCTGACTCTGTTCTTAAGTCTTGTGATAGTTCTTGCTTCTGATTTTCTACTTTCTGGGTGAAAAACAGCAAAGAACATTACTGGCTTCTGTGCAAGGAAATGTGGCATCTTTTTACACAGGCTTTTCTTTTTGATAAGTCAAAACGTTCAGGAATTCACATCGACAACATTTTAGACAAAATCTTGATGCCTTGCTGTGGTTTCCTTTTCAATACTTGTTTTGTTATTTTGGACCTTTAGGTAGATTATTTGAAAAGGGCTCCTAAGCAGTGAGTGAAATGAGTCTACAAAGACAGACTACCAGTGCTTACCGATGGCTAACTCAAACACTGGGGGATTGGGAAACCACGGCCAGCTGTCCAACGGCACCCGCCCTAAAGTTCCTCACCAGTATAGAGTAACTTGGTCTGACTTGTAATAGATCGGATGCAATTTTATGTATAGATTGCTTATTCATGTGGTAATTCAAAGCCAACTTATGCTATATTCCATATCTTTTTTGATGTGACAGTGTTGAGATTGCTCGTGATTTTTTATCTCTATTTTGTTTTCTTTTGTTTTAAATCACCAAACACTGATCTTTTTCTGTGGTAGGTAATAAAAGGCTTTTTTTTTCTTTTAGTATCTTGAAGTTTGGAAAGGAATACATTTGAAATTATTTCTAGGTCTTTTATTTATTAAAGAATGATTGGCAGTTTGTTAAGTGTAATGGATTGCCATGAGGAAATGCATCAAGAAGAAAAGGTGTATGTTTGCATTTCATTTTATATCGTTCACACAGGAAGTAGCAGGTCAAATGTGAGTGCTGATGAAGCAGAGTTAGCACTGACAGGGAAATGCCATGCAGTGGTCTCTCTGGAAGAAGCCAAGTGGATCTTTCTTCCAAAAGAGAGGCTTTGTGCTTTTATAGCCACGATGGGAGGGAGTCCCCATTGTGTGGTTTTCTTTTTTAAAATTATCTGTCTGCCATAAGCCTTCAGTGTTAAAGAAGTTCCCAAAATCATTCTATACTGTACTCTTAAAGCTTCTTAGCCTTGGAAGGGATAGAAACGGTTGGTATATTTTTATGCCAGTATTGTGTTTTTTCATGTGCTAATGGATGTATTGAAAGTATTCTTGGAAAATACTACATTATTGTGATAAAACGAAGCCACTGGACTTGTTCAACTATACTTACCAAAGACAGAAGAACTCTGATTATTTAGACCTATTAGGCCTCCAATTCATGGCTTAGATGGGTTGGGTGAATCAATGTGGCTAATTGATTGGCTCAGCTGAATCAAATAAACTGTTAATGATCAGGGATTCAGATACCAAAGATCCATTTAGTGCCCGTATCCTAACTTAGCCTACAAATTTTTGCCCATTTCCAATGATACTAATGAATTTACCTTTGTTCAGTTATAAATTCCAGTGTACACCCTGTTCACCCTGTTATGGCCAGGTAGCAAAGGAATATATACAGCTCAAGGCAAGTTACTAACCTCATCATAAAAAGTTAAAAGACATAATTTAAAGATATTTTTAATACAATACATATTTTTATAGTAAATATGCTATAGGCTTCCCCCACTTGATCTGTCAAGTAGACATAAAATGTTAAGTGTAGCAGCATTGCTTTCCCTTAGAAATAAGGGTAATATTCACATTGGTGAGACCAGCTGGCTCCGTTATAACTCAGTGAAAATGCAGTGACTACACGTATAACCTTTAAGAGTAAACAGTAAAATAATTATTGCTATTTTATGTGTTTGTTAGACTTTTCCTTCCTTAGAACTAAACAGTAGTGGAAAAGAGAATAATATCCAACCACAAAAAAAGCAATAGCAACGAAACAGGTTGTTTTCCCCAAGAACTTTTTTTTTCAATATACTTGAAGGAAATTTTTCCTTTGATTTTTGTTGGACATTCCACTCCCAATTGGTGTTTTTCCCTTTGTTTTTGCTATTATTTATCTAGAAATATTTCATACAGGATAAATAGATTTTATTTAATAAAATAATTTATTTACATAATATTCTTACATCTTATTTAGAGGAAAAGGACTTGAAGGCCCATGGGTGGGCTTCAGAGAGTCTGCAATTCCTCTAAAAGTATGTGCAGATTATGTGTGTGTTGTGGGTAACGTACCATCCTGGGGAGAAGATCAAGTTTCTTTAGACTCTCAAAGTCCATGACTACAAAAATAAGAGCCACCGTCTTACTGAGCCCACCTGCAATATCATGATTACAGTGACAGTGTCTTCATCACTTCTGGAGGTGTCTCTTCCCACCTCCTAACCCGGCTTTCAGAGCCCTAACAGTCCTTTTCAGGATCCAAGCTCGAGCTGGGGAGTGTTTGGGGAAGAGGAGCTGGGAAAGTGTTGAACCAGAAGGTTGATTTGAGCTTGACGGTCAAATCTGTAGAAATGGAGATTAGACTTCAACAACCAAACACTCCAACTGCAGTTCTAGTGAGAGTGGGAGAGGTTAAGAAGAGTAGAATTTATTCTGCTATAATTACATGTTAATTGTAGGACATGCGCTGGCATTTTTATAGATTGTATTAATGCCACAGAATTGGCTTACATTACCTCTATTTTAATAATAACAACATGAGAGAAAGCATGCAGATATTTTATTTGGGAATAAGGATGTGCAGTAGCCTAATTCCTTTATGTACAGAATTATAATAACCAATACTGTCTGCCAAAAAGGAAGTTGGCTATAAACATTTAAATTACAAAATACATTTCTTAAATTTTAAAAGCAAATTAATAAGTTTATAAAGACTAGGTGTAGGTTCTTTTTACTTATAGTCTTGAAATTAAGACCAAAAAACTACATTTAGACAGAGCTCACTAATTGGCTGCAGTGGCTGGTATCCTGTTAGTTGTTGTTAACTGGCAAATTGGATTATTTAAATTTTGGTTAGTAAACTGAATGTTTCTATTTCCTGAACTTTCTTTTTCTGCAAATGTACTTTTTTATGGAAAGCTGTCTTAGTACCACATTGGAATGAAGTCAGTTATAGACATCAGTAAATTGCATCAAAATAATTATTTATTGATTGAGAATGAAGTAGGCTATAGACAAACAGATGTAAGTAAACTGTATCAATATCAAAATCATTTATTGATCTTTATAATTTAACAAAATGGAGGTTTTTTGACCATTTCTGAACAGTCTCACAGACCAGGCACAGGTCTTCTTAGTCAGCTTGGACTGCTATAATAAATTACAGTGCCGTGGACTGGGTGACTTAAACAGCAAACACTCATTTCTTACAGCTCTAGAGGCTGGAAAGTCCAAGGTCAAGGTGCTGGCAGATTTGGTTCTTGGAGAAGGCCATCTTCTCATTATGTCCTTACGTGGCAGGGAGCAGAAAGAGCAGCAAGCGTTTTCGTGTGTCTTCCTGTTAGGACACTAGTTCCATCTTGAGGGCTCTGTCCTTATGACCTAATTACCTTCCAAAGGCCATGTGTTCAAATGCCATCACACTGGGGGTTTCAGCACGTGAATTTCATGAGGATAAAAATGTGTAGTCCATGACAGTACATGTTTGTTTTAAAATCCTGTAACAACTATTCAAGTTTATTTTTGCCAAACACTGAGTTATGAATTTAGACATTTTAATTCAGTTCTGCTTTGACATCATATGAAATTACTTATTACATACCAGCTGCATATGTGCTTTTTAAAATACGCAAATCTCAAATAATATGTGCCCATAAATACATGTTATGGAAAAAACTTAAGGCCCAAACAGTGGCTGTGAAAATATTGAGCCTTCTAAGATGGTTCATATAAATGTGTGGCACAAAGGCTGTTTCTGTCTCCTTGAGGCATCTAATGAGGTTCTGTTCAGTCTGCCAAGGATGATAAAGTATTGCCAAATGGTTTTGTCCCAGATACACTGCGAATGAGATGCCTGGCAACAACATATCAAAGCCCACTTGAGACATTAGGTGCATTTATCATGAAGCACTCAAATGTGACAGCACACAGGTCACCAGCAAAATAGCAGTTACTTCATGAAACTCTGGGTTTGAGGGTGAGGTCGTCTCGAATGTGCCAACAAAATGTAGTTAAACAGAGTATATTGCTAAAAAACCATCTGCTGTGGGCTGATTTTGCATAATTTGTTCATTTAACTTGTGCCCACATAGGCAAATGTTTAAGGGTAGAAATGTGCAACCCAAGGCTCCCAGTTTGAGGCTTGGAGGCTGGTTGCAGAAGTCCTCAGAACGAGGCTGGGAGCTGTGTTCGGTGAGGCTGAGGGAATGGAGATGTGGGGCACATTCTTTTTGCTCCCGAGTGTCGTGGGTCTGTGGTGGTCCCGGTGGAGCCGCAAGGCCCCTGATTGGAGTGACTCTCTGTACCATACCTGCCCCCTTTCCTCGTAGGACTAAATGATTAATTTGATTAAACAAATAAACCAAAAAAAATTTTCACATACCTCATCCAACTGCTTAAAATGAAAGAAAAGGAAGAAAAATGGCCTTGCCCCTCCTAGAAAGGATGGCTTTCCACTTTCTTAAATCTTGATTCTCCTCCCACTCAAATTCAGCCTTCTGTCTTCAGTGAAAACTCCCTGCGTGTAGCTGTCAGCTCTGAGAAGAGTTGGGAATACAACCACTGGACAGAGGATGCAAACGTTTTCTTGACTCTTTATCTTTTTAAGCATTACTCTCAGTAACCCTTTTAAAGACCAATATTTCTGTAAAATCTTCTAAGCCACAAAGGCCTGTCTGGATTGGTTGCATGTAACATATATTTCTTATTTATCTTTCTTGCCTTGTTTTAATGAACAATTTATTTATTAATTTTATTTGATAAAGTATTCTTTTTTTTCTCCTTATGTCTGAACTTGACCTTGCTGTGAGATCAAACATATCACTTTTCATATAACTACTATTATCTATTTATGATTTATGTATTTAAATGTCTCTAATATTATATATTCTTAAGTAAATAAATAAATTTGCCAATGCAAAAGTGGTAAAATCTATTCCATTTTGTAATTATATATGAATTTATGGTATTTGCTGTCAAATTAAACCCTGTAGTCCTACCTCTTACACAGACAAGAAAAGGTATAGTGATGCTTTTGTGTTAATTCTACTGTAGAGATCATCCTGAATTTTCATCTTTTACATCTTAAAAATAAGTTATTACTAATGGAATAAAAAGGAAATCTATTACATAAACTTGAAATTATTTTAATGGCCTTGTTTTTATAATTATATGCTATGCTTTATTTGCAGGACCGTGTGAATGTGTTAGAAACGGTAAGTGGGGGCATTTTCTTTGTCCTTTGATCAGAATTACTGCTGTGTCCTGATGTGGGTTTCAGAGCGCTGCCCGCAGGAAGCAGTTCCAGGGAGCATTTCTAAAACGACATCTGGGACTCAAAGGGTAAAATAAGCTAAATTATATGTGAACAGTATGTGAATACCGACTTTTAAAATGAAAAAAAAAATTTTAACAAAAATGTGCACATGTAAGTGGCCACTGCTTTCTTTATTCTAATGATGCCAAGATGTACTAGTTTATGGAGAATATGATTAGTTTAAATGTAATCAATACCTTGTATATTTGTTTCTGTATTTCTCAGTCACTAAAAGGACTGGCTGATAAAAAACTGAGATCAGGATGCTATTTATACTTTGCAGTTCAGATATTCAACTTTAATATTTTTACTAATACAAAAAATAATGATAAAAACTGATCAACTTTTCTCTCAATAATCTTACTTGCAGGAATCTAGTATTAAGACATATTTTTAAGTACATGAGTGTAAAGACTACATACTTGAAGTATTAACTGAAAAATGATTTATTTTAGATGACTTTAGAATAAAAGGGGGACATGGCTTTTTGTTTGACAATAAAATAATGGTTAGATGTAGTGTGGAGTTTCCACCCAGTTTGCCACAACAGTTATGGAAAAGACATATATTACAGTGTTAAATGGAAACAAATTCAATGCGTCAAATCATGTGTACTTTCATGATAACATTAAATGAGAGATATGTGAGTAAAGAATACAAGAGAATGAGCAAAACTTATACAAGTGACTTGTTCGACAAGAATTAGGGCTGTGATTTCATTTATTCTGTTTTTAAAGTTTTGCATTACTTTTATAAAGAAACATTTTTATAATAAAAGCCATGTGAATGGAAAGAACAGTTAAACAAATTATGGTACTACCTTATGATGAAATATTATTCAGCCATAAAAAGTCATATTTTTAAAAAGTAAATATTACCATGCTGTTATATGAGGGGAAATAGTGGTATATAAAGGTATAATGGAGAGTATGATGCAAATATTAAATATACATATTTTGTGTTGAAAAAGACCTTAAGAAAAGACACAAAAATATTCAGAGTATCTTGGGCCTAGTGGTGATTTTTATTTTATCTTTTTATATATTTAATGAACAGGAAAAAAATAAGAAACTTTTAAACAATAAGGCTAATGAAGAATGAAATATATATTTTGTGAGCGTGAGGAATGGAAAGATGCTAATTTAGCACATTTTAGTCTTGTGTAAACAAGTGACTTTGATTGACAGTGTCCAGACCCTCGTGGGTAAATAATCTATTCCTTAGATTTAACTGGGCCATTTGGAAAGTACACTGACCTTCTCAGTTTCAGCATGATGACATTGTAGGGGAATAAAATGTTTAGTGTTCCTCCACATATATTTTACTTAACCTTAGGGAGTGTCTTGCCAACAGGATTTGGCTTATGAACTAAATGCTCTTTTTAAAAGCATGAACAAGAGCAGAAATTTTGAGTTTGAGGACTTAAGCTCAGCATACAAAATGCCACTTATACAACATTTTAGCAGATCGCTTGTCCCTCGATTTCTTCATCTGTAAACATGATTATAAGTAAACTTACTATATTAGATTGTGAGAATTAAGAGAGAAAGTATATGTGAAAATATTTAGGACCAACCAAATGTTAGCTTATCGTTATCATTATGTGATTGTTTATTGTTTCTTATTTAAACATTTTAGTTATACCAATATGCCACATGAAGCCGAAAATTATAT
Organism: Carollia perspicillata; assembly: GCA_004027735.1. Lineage (NCBI taxonomy): Eukaryota > Metazoa > Chordata > Mammalia > Chiroptera > Phyllostomidae > Carollia > Carollia perspicillata. Next base: position 101,455 of record PVKM010000185.1, on the reverse strand, counting down.
CAATAATAACAAAAAACCTATAACATTCATTAGTACTTGTTAGTCTTTTTTTATTTATATAATCTCTTTACTAAAACTACTGTGGAATAGAATTATAAATACCTTATTCTAAGGATTCCTTTAGGAATACAGGTAAAAATAAAAAGCTATCATGAGAAAAATAAAAATTGATTAAATGGAATAGGATTTTTATAGTGGCAATTTTCTCAAGATGGGTTTAATTTGAAGTAATTAAGTAAAACCATAAAATGAATGTGCTCAAGTAATAATGTTAATGCTCAAATATTATGAAGTCCTTTGACTTTACATGCATAGGTAGACTACTCAACTGGTAAAATATTTTACAGTTCATAAGATCACATATGCTGAACGTGATCTCAAGGTCATCTATTATTCCTTCACTACTCAGCACTTAAACCGTAAGAAAGTGTTGGTGGTCGACATTTGGCTGGGTTGGTGGTCTACATATGGCACTGAATGGGGGGTATCTGTTGTGGTGATTGGAGTCTGCAAAAGTCTGGCACTCCATTGTTTCATTAGTATTTACACTAGATTGATTTTAAAAGTTCAGTAGTTATAATAGATTATAAAAGATAAGATGGTCTTTTCATCGTAATGAGCACCCTGATTGGTCTTGTCACCAGTTATCTGAATGCGTAGGTCATAACCCTGTGTCCATTTTTCCTCCTCTTCCTCCACTTGTCCCTTTCCTCCTTCACTAGCAGGTAAGCTTCTTGGATTAAAAATGACAAATTACTTGCAAATGCTTCCCAGGGCCTGTCAAAAATTTCTATGTAGTGGACAATAAATATCTGTAGCATGAAATGATAAACCCTGAATTAAACATGTCTGACCTTCACATAAGAGGGGTATATAAGAGCACTTAGGGATATAGGTTTGTACAGTACCAGTATGCACAAGCCCGTTAGTTAGGGGGAAAAAATCTCCCAGAAGTAGATGAATGTATTCCTTTTCCTTCCTAGCATTTATGATCAGCACTGTACTTTGTGGAGTGTTTCACAGAAACTAACAGTTTTCATTAAAGTTTAGTGTGAATTTTGCTAAGAAGAAACCACCTTCATCCAAAATATAGCAGGTGATTCCCCAAATAAAGCTAAGTGATAGCCTGAAAAAAGTCTTGATGGAGAGCCCGGTTCATGGGCCCTGAATGGGACTCACAGTGGATGTTGATTGGGCACCGCGTAGAGCAGCACGTTGTCACTGAAGAGGAGGAGAAATAAACTGTGATTAGTTCTCTCCAGGAGCTTACACTTTAATTTAGAAGAGAAGTTACTTATACATAAATAGATTAATGATGTAAGATAAAAACACACTATGGCATGTGAATGAAACAGGTAATACATATTGTAGAAGCCATTATAAATAAAAAATAATTGTAAAATAAATTAAGACATCATGGCAGTGTAGGTTCATTGTGAAAAATAGTAGATTTTGTAGTTTGAGGACATGATTAGATTAGTTTTAGGGGACTAGAAGCATCTCTGAAATGTGAAGAATCTGTAGTGTGAGGAAGAAAGGGCTGGGGAAGTCATTCCATAGTGAGTATACAAACTTGGAAGGTAGTAATGGCCAAAGAGTTTGTTAAAAGGATGCTTTTAAAGGGTAAAATCATGAAATCATGACTCATACAAATTAAAAAATGAGCTCATGACACATGAGTTTGTTCAACTTGTTAATTCATGGGAGAATGAGTAAAATGTTGTAAATGACTGAATGGAGCAATGAACCACACATACCCAGGCACTAAAGAGCACTGGGAAATTTAAAATAGACGCAAAGCTGCTTTTCCGTAGAGTAGGGAGGGAGTCAACTGGACCTCCCTAGACAAAATTTCTTTGTGTATCTATGAACAAGAATTGCTTGCATTGCCATCGGTTATCTCCACTTCAGAGTTACAAAGAGCTCAAAGACACTGACGGGTACAACGATCCCATAGAACAGGGCGCCAAACTCTTTTTCACCGGGGCCACGTCAGCCTCCCGCTTGCCTTCAAAGGGCTGAGTGTGATTTTAGGACTGTGTAAATGCAACTGCTCCTTAACAGTTAAGTGAGAGCATGGCGCTGCCGCCGGGTAGAAACAAGGTGCTGGCCGGATAAAACAAGGTGGAGGGTGGGATTCAGTCCTCAGGCCTTGTGTTTGCCACCTGTGCCACAGAGGAATCGGAATACCGAGAAGAGTGTGTTAGGCAAAAACTAGTTTTTTTATTTTTAATTATTATTTTATTGTTGTTCAAGTACAGTTGTCTGCATTTCCACCCCGACAACTCCCCCCCACCCCATCCCCACCTTCCTCCCCTGATTCCAGCCTCCCTTGGTTTTGTCCATGTGTCCTTTGTAGTTGTTCCTGAAAACCCTTCCCCCATTTATTGGAGACACTCAATAAGTTTTTATTCCATTTCAAAGTCTTTCATATATTTTTTATAGGTTCTTACGAGGTAGCACTCCAAGAACATAATCAGATATTTGGAGTTCTGAAATACAGACCAAGTACTTTAGACTTGATATTCTGCATTAGGGATACAAGCGAATTTCTTCCTGAGTGCCAGTTCCTCCTTGTCAGAACTCAGTATTAAAACATTCTGTTGGGCAGGATTCTGGCTGCTCTTTTGGAAAGAGAGCTGTGACCAGCTTGCATTCTCTGTCATGTGCATTGCAAGGTTAGGAGGTGAAAGGTAGTAGCACCACTATTTAGCCAGTGGTGAACCATTAATGGTTTTTAACTGGGCTGTGGCTTGTTAAACGTGGTATGTAGGAGCACAAATGTAGTAGGGTGCAGGAGAGAGCAGCATGGGGGAAGACTGCAAGTAGGGATGAGGAAAGTACACGTTGGAGGTAATCCAGCTTCAGGAATGTGCTTGGAAAATTAGGGGTTGGGACAGTGCACACCAGAAAGGTGGGGTGAAAGTAGATGTCCTTGACTAGAGAGAGGAACTAGCGAACTTACAAAGTGGGAGGTCAAGGGAGAAGAATTGTAGACAGGACAGTGAGAGTCATTTTAGGAAGTTTAAGGGGAATGTAAGGCAGTTCAGGCTGGAGATGATATAAATTCAATTTTTTGTATCATTCCTCAAACCTGCCTTATTTCCATTTCCATTAAGATCATGGTAGTTTTGATTCTCATATATTTGTGTTAGAGTTAAGCATGACTTCAGTTATAAGAGAGAAATCCAGAAATAACAGTGGGTTATGTAAGATAGAAATGATTTTTTTCTTCTCTTATGTAACAATCTAAAATATGGTGTCCATGGCAGGTATGGTGTCTGAAACCCAGGCTGCAAGCCTTTTACTTTAACCATCCTCAATACACTGCTTCCCCATTGTGATTCAGGATGCCCATTCTACCTGTCTCTAGCCCTTACGTCTGCACTGTCACTAGACGAAAGAGAGGGGGAGCATGGCACTTCCCTTTAGTGAAAAGCAGGAGTTGCACATACCATTTCTGTTCATTCCTATGAGCCAGAAGTTAGTGACATGATTATATGTAGCTCTAAGATTCAAAAAGAGAACAAGATAAGCCATAGACTTTTGGGAGTTTCAAAGTAAAGTTCTAAATATCTCAAGGTCAAAATAAATTATAGTGGAAATTATAAAATATATAGAACTGAAAATAAAAATATTATGTATTAAAATGTGTATGACACAGCAAAAATAATTATTTATGGGGAAACATAAAGGCTTAAATGTTTATGTTGCAAAAGAGGGATAAAAGTTAATGAACTTATTACCCAAACTAAGATATTAAAAGGATGGTACAATGGATTTTTAAAAAAGCAAAGGAAAGAAAAAAATAGAGAAAAGACTCTAAAAAATGAATAGAAAACATACATGCATAGGTAAGTCCAAGAAAGTGAAGTTGGTTATTTAAAAAAATTAAAAAACCGATGTCCAGCATGAGTGATGAAGAATAAAAGAGAGAATGTGTAAATGAGCAATATTACGAGGGAATAAAGAATATAACTATAGCTATTGGAGAACTTAACCACATACAAGAATGCTGTGAATAATTTTGTCATTATACATTTGAAAACTAAGAGAAATAACTAAATTCATAGAAAATATAATTTGCCAAAACTAAGACAAATAAAGTGAATAGTACCATAACTAAATTTTAGAAAAGAATACAAAGTTTTATCAACAATTTTTTAAAAATTAAGAACTCTTTAAAATTTTATTTATTTATTTATTTATTTATTTATAGAGAGTGGGGAAGGGAAGGAGAAAGAGAGGAAGAGAAATATCAGTGTGTGGTTGCCTCTTGTGCAGCCCGTATTGGAAACCTGGCCTGCACCTAGACACATGCCTTGACTAGGAATCGAACCAGTGACACTTTGGTTCTCATGCCTGTACTTAATCCACTAAGCTACACTAGCCAGAGCTCAAGAGTTTTTAATCAATTAAACTTTTCTCCAAAAATAACCACCACACCCAAATAATTTTATAGATAGCTCTATCAGATGTTCTAGGAACAGATTGTTTTAGCTTACAAAAACTCCTCCAGAAAATAGAAAAAGACGGAACATGCCCAAGTCATTATGAGATGGAATACCTTTTGAGACAAAACCAGACATATAAAGTATAACAGGGAAGTAAGGGACTTTTCACATTAATGTGATGCAAAAATATTATACACAAAATATTAGCAAAATAAATCCAGGAATGCATTATTAAAAGGATAGTTCACAATGAATAAGTTAAGTTTATTCCAGCAATTCAGAGTTGATTTAATAGAGAAAAACAACCACTATAATTCACCATAGTGAAAGATTAAGGAAAAATAAACTTAATAAGGTCATCTCAATAAATGAATAAGAAACATTTATTCCCATGATACCATTATCATCATCATCATAAATCTTTTAGCAAACTAAGAATTGAAAGGAACTTCCTTTAATCCAATAAAAGTCATATGAAAAAATATGTGGCAGATATCACCTTAGCATTTTTTAAATACTTTTAAATTTTATTGTTGTTGAGTATAGTTTTCTACCTTTTCTTCCCACCTCTCCCCTCCACCCCAGCCATCCTCACCTCACCACCTGCTTCCACCTGCCCTTGGTTTCCATGTGTCCTTTATAGTTGTTCCTGAAAACCCTTCATCCTTTCCCCCCATTATCCCCTCCCATCTCCCCTCTGGTTACTGTCCGTTTGTTCTTAATTTCAAAGTCTGTGATTATATTTTGCTCACTTGTTTGTTTTGGCGATTAGGTTCCTGTTAAAAGTGAGATCATATGGTATTTGTCTTTGCTGCCTGGCTTATTTCACTCAGCATAATGTTCTCCAGTTCCATCCATGCTGTTGTACAGGGTAGGAGCTCCTTCTTTCTTTTTGCTGTGTAGTATTCCATTGTGTAAATGTACCATAGTTTTTTGATCTACTCATTTACTGGTGGGCAGTTAGGTTCCTTCCAGCACCTTAGCATTTGAAAGTCCATCTTTCAGGCCAAGAAATGCAAAAGATGTCCCATGCCACAACTTCTGTTAGATGCTATCAAGTGGTCCTACTCAGCTCAGTAAAAGTATCATTAATGCAAATAATGTTTTCTATAAAATGATATAGGAATCTAGAGTTAAATTATGAAAAATAAAGAGAGCTTAACAAGTTCGTTTGATAAAAAACCAGTGTGTGAAAGTCTCTTTTACTTCTCACTCCGGTACTGGCACTGAGAAAATGTAATTAAAAGTATATCAATACAAAAATAACAAAAATGTAAAGTACATAGGAAAAAATGTAATGACAAAAAATGCAAGTCCTTTATAAAGATAACCCTCTAGAATAGCAAAGACAGTTCTGAAGAAGAAAAAGGTAGGGGAGTTTTCCTAACAAATTCCAAACCCTACAAAAGCTATGGAAATTAAGATAGTGTAGGCTTGCCACAGGAATATGTAAACAGGCCAGTAGAGAACCTTTCTGTTCAGAAACAGAAATACATGTACGTGGAATCTTGATGCCTGTTACTACACACATTTTCTCCTAAAATGGCTCTGTTGGAAGAAGCCACGGCAACATTTCGTAATCTGCTCTCCCCTTACAAAAGGCCTGCTTCTCCTCTATCCTGGACCCATGATGGCAGCTCCCCAGGCATATCAGGTGCCAAACTAGAGGCAGTTTAAGATTTTGGTGCCTTCATGTCCTCCTTTAATTAAGTCACTCAGGTAAGGCTTCTTGCCCTCAGTTGTACATATGTTTTTATATATTTCCTTTTTTTAGCTCTTTTTATTTTTGTTATTTTTATTATATTTTTCCCATTACCATTTGTCTCCCTTATACAGGGTTTGGCACAAATAACACCTCTTTTTTATTACAAAATCTTTTATTACAAAATCATAAGCATGCAATTCTGTAACATACCAATATCACACTCAAGCACACCATATGACATGTGAGGTGAAATGTTCAAATTAAAACTATAAGTTATTACACTCATATCATTACCCTACCAACCACACTCAAGCATGTATCAATGCCCTTACTTTTGCTGGACCCTGTGTATTTTTGATAAGACAATTATATTAGGTATATAGGGGTTTGGCAGTGGGGTGTCCTGAAATTGACAGGTACCGTTAATTGGTGTTGTGACAATTTTCTGTAATGACCCAATGTCTTCTGCTGCCCTCTTGTAATCAGAGAATGTATATTTCCAGAAATAAAACCAGGACGTGTAGGGAAGATGTAATGAAAGCAGCCGTGTTTCATGTCATCCAGGTGACAGATCCTGATCTGGCCCATGTCTTATCTAGTTACTGACTTAGAATTATAATTGAAAAGTGAGACAGTTGTCACGGAGACACATCAACACATTTCATCAAATTGAAAAATGAAGTGAGACTATTTTCTGCTGAAAAACAAACCTGATTTGGCTGGTTGATGTGACAATGAGAATTGGCTTTGTCAAGCTGCAGCTCTAAGATTTTGATGAAAATATATTTAATGTTAAGATAAAACAAATATATTAAAATTTTTGTACTGGTAGAATGGTATTAAAATTACCAAAATTTTTATTTTCCTGAATTCCTTTTGCCTACATTGAGTTTCATGAAATACCAAGAGAAAGAGGAACAGTTTTGGTCATTTGATAGGATTGTAAATAAAGTCTTGTTGATATACTTTCCAGAAACAGAAAGTGAATGACCTTAATAACATTACAATCCTTTGGCAAGCCAAGTGGTTTCTAATGCTTTGCTTTCAACAAAATTGAAGGGAGGATGTAATTGAGCTAATAGATCATTAAAATTAATTTTTGATGACAGATCACTATGTAATCTTTGCATAAAACTAGGAAGGCATTCAAGAAATTGAGGGACATTGGTATAACAAAACTATTTCCATTCTCATGTACTTTTTTATGTGAATAAGATTTCTCAGCGATTGAACCTATAGAAATAACATATAGGTGAAATTGACCCCTGTCTTCTCTAAACAAAAATTAGCATTTACTCAGGGGTACATGAGCTACTTCAGTGCAGGAGAACAGGAAGATATAGCCATCCTATTAACAGATACATTTTTGGAATATTTAGGTTGTTTTTTTTTTTACATTTACATTTTTAGTATGCTCAATTTTAATAATTCAATCCGCAAAAATATATAACACTTAGAGCACTATTGCCACAAGGAGTTTTAAAAATCAGTTTTTCTCTATATATGCATTTTATTTTATTTTTTACAGAGAAGAATGTAGTATGATAGGCTAGTCAATAAAAAGTCTTGCAAGCATAAATGTAGTTTATATTAGAATAAAAGTCTGTACAAGAAAAAGATTGGAAATAAATTTGAAGGGAAGAGAAACAATATAAAATTAAAAAGGATCTTAGTTATTTTCTAAGTGGCCAAATGGTGCTATCAACATAGTTCAACAAATTATTGAACTATTTAAAATTCACTGAGTAAATTTATATGAGTAATAAAAGTTTTCTTTGAATATGTCAATAATTACAATATTATAGAAATTTCATCATTTACAACTAAACATATGATGGAAACATTTAGACATTTAGACTTAAAAATGGGGGGATACAATGGAGATACATAGCTTAAGAGGTTATTTAGGGAAAACTTGGAAAATTGGAAAACTATTGCCATAAACCAAATGTGTAATTATATATTTGAAATTTGTCAGTGTTTAATCAGCTTCTCAAAACGCTGTTATTTAAAACAATCTAACCTCCCTTATCTTCAGTGTATACTTACAGAGATGATACTACTTATAGAATAAATGCTAACCTGTAGCTACATGGAGAAAAATGTGCATAAATTTTCCTGTGTTAAGAAAAATTACAGAACACTGGAAAAGTTTCAGAAATATGATTTTTGTCTTTCGAGCCATGTTGGAGTCTTTCTCACATCTCTAAAGGACTCATTCAGCTAATACTGGTGGTTACGGGTTTGAACTGTGCACGCCAGTTGTCTTCATGATCTTGGTGTCCAAGGCCAGGAGTATGTCCATATGTCTCTGTGGAGATGACTGAGTGGCACTTGGTACTCTGAATTCACATGTCTGCCGTCAGAACAGACAATGGCTGGTAGGGTTTTTATTTTTCATTTCCTTTTCTTCCCACCCTGGATCTAGCTGTCCGCTGTGCTGCACCCCCCTACTACACGTGCGGTTTGCTCTACAGGGACATGCGTTATTGAAGAGGAGCCATTGTTCTTTGTCGCAACGCTAACTGCTGTTCTCGCTAGGGTACTTAGGAGAACATGGGCCCAGTAGAGTTAATGTGCTTACTCCAGTGTCCCCATTAAGCTCAGGAAGGAACTGACTTGAGTATGTAGATCTGGCCAAATAACTGTTAATTATTTGCAGTGCCTCTTCTGTTTGTAACAATCTTAAAGCTAAGTAAAACTTGCATTTTATCTCTTTATAAAGCCAGAACTTACTATTTCAAAACCAAACATCAAGTGAGGTTCATTTTTGGTTTTGCCAAGGCTACTTGCCTCTTCATTGAGGTTGCCTGAAAGGTTCAGTCAAATTGGCTTTCCACCAAACAAAACGCAGTGTGCTCTGTACAGTTCTGACCCAGAATCAGGTGAATCTCAGCAGTCTTGGCTGAGCTACATTGTAAAATTTTGGATTTGTTCAAACTTGACACTTCCTGGGAACCCATTCAAACTGAAACCGGAAAAGGGTTTCGCACAAACCCTGCACTGCCCGTTCTGCCAAGTTTCCCACTGCTCTAATGTTCGCCTACCTTCTGTATATTCGCATCGAGGGCAAGCGGGAATGTCCTCATGAATCTCTCATGAGGGATCTTGGTTGCAACAATCTCGACATTCTCCTTTCGCCACCTTGTCCCAACACACAGAGCCAGTACTCTGTGTTAGTCAGCCTCAAAATATGTATGTTTTCCAATAATGGGGTCATCTTCAGAGGGTTGCATTTCTACAACATAACTGTGCTTATGGTCAAATGAAGAAAATGCTACTAAAGCAAGTAGGCTCGTTATTCAGAGTTGCAACCATGTGGCAAAAGGCGATAGCCAAATAAAAAACATAAGACTGATTTCAACCTGCAGTAATGGTTTCTTACAGCCCTGTCAAATTTTTCATAAACACGGTGACACAGGGAACGTATCGTTGAGAAATTACATAATGAATGTTAACTTCGCCGTCAGATGAATTTGGTGCTATTGAGTTGCTCGGTGTTTGTGGAGTTCAGACTGACAGCTTCGTATTGGATGCTGATGAGCAGTCATACCGCCTCTCTCAGGACCTTCTTTGAGAATGTATTTTAGTAGTCGTGTTCTAAACACTATCAATAACATAATGCATTTTCTGGGTAAAAATCTCTTGCTTTATATTGTGAGGATAATAAGAGTGTATATTATAAAACACAATAAAAGTATTTTTGAGAAATATTTTATATATATGAAGTGCTTTCTGTTCTCTTTAAGAGAGAATATTGGGGTGAAATCTCAGAGTAATTGTGTATTAAGTTGTTTTTTAATATCCTAACTTAACTATAAAACAAAATTTTAGTATTATACCCTCATTGTACATATAGTTGGTGTGACTACTGTATGTTATGCACATTTTTGAGGTAGCCTTTAAATGAAAAGCTGACTGGGGAATTTTCATATTGTGCATCTAATTTCAATCAATTACATATAAGTTTCAGTTGAACATTATTATATGCCTAGTTTAAAAAATGGTGGTATGATACAATTAATATCTGACTGAGAGTCAGAAAAGCTAGGTTCTGGCCACTTCTCTGCCATAGCCAGGCACATGACCCTGGGCAAGTTACTTAAACTCTACATTTTAATTCTCTTATTTTTTAATGAGTGGGCTGTACTAGGTAGTATTTAAAAGGTCTTGTCCCCAGTTGGCCATTGTCTAGTGTAGGAGGACTTAAAAATCTGATCTCCACAAGATTTCTACTCTGCCAACAGTTGCTATCAACCAGTTTGGTCATATAATATTATACAACAGATACTTGTTTAATCTCTAAGTGTCTCAGTAGCATCGTGGGCACATAGCAGAGTAGGTCCCTGCTGCCATGGGTCTCACATTTCAGGTACTGTCACAATCGGAAGGATTCTTAGAGATTCTTGTGAAACCCCTCACCCAACAGGTGAGAAGTCTGGAGGCCAGAGTAGCTTGTTAAATTGCCAAATGTGTCAAAACTTGGGCTAGAATTCCAGTGTTCTCATTAGTGACACAGTGTTCTTTTCATTGTACATATTCCACTCGTGACCAGTGAGGCTAATGAAGACATAATCAAAGAACACTTTTCAATGTCTAGTGAATGCCACAAAGTGAAAAGGAAGATAATTAACAACCAGATTCCATACTTACCTTGAGCAGGACAAGAAGTGGACTCATAAATGGGACACTGTCATTCCTGGACCGTATTGAGAATTGTCAGAACATGCCCTCCACTTCATGGTAAATGGAGTTTCATAAAGCCACTTTGATCTGGTTTTCTTCATTTTAAAGAAAAGAGTTGGCATGCCCGAGGTTGCATTACTAGTTGAGCTTGCTCGGTGATATCAAATGACTCGGTTGATCTTTTTTCTTTTAAATGCATCTGCATACCAGCTCTAATTCCACTTACACAGGTGTTTAAAAAGTTTAAGGGCTTTTAATAAACTTTGATCTGAGATGAAAGGCTAGAGAGAATATAAATTGTCACTATTAGCACTATTAATATAAATATCCAAAGTAGTCTTATGTTAATTATTTAACATTAGTAAACAATTTCAACCTATCATTGCCCCCAATTACATTGTATTTAAACTTCAAAGAGTTTAATTGGCAAAACCATCAAAATAGACCTTCCCTTCCCATTATTCTCTTTAGGCTCTTTTCTTAATTATTTTGGATAGCTGGCACTCCATAAATGATTTTGTAGAACTTCTTCAGCGTTTTTCTCTGCTAGGGTCTCCCTGCAGCTATGGCAAAGCCCAGTGGAACATCCTTGACTTGCTTGTTTTATTGTCTGCAGACATTAACCAGACAAGCACATTAACTATGGACTCACTGACCTAAAACACTTGGATCCCTGTCAAGTACTCCCTTACATATTTCTAGAGAACTTTCTGTATCTATTTTTATTCCTTATTTCTCAGAATCTGTTCTCTGTAATACCTCAAAGTAATGAGGAGCTCAATAGACATTAATTTTCCCCCAAAGAAGAATGTGTTTCTTCTGAGACAGGTAGGGGTGGAGGGAGAGGGTAAGGAAGAAGTCAGGTGAACTCCAGATTTCTTAGAGAATATCTGGACTTGTGGACTGGGAGTTAGAAGACCTGGTTGTGAGCCCTGGCACTTTGAAATGGGCGATTCACTTAATCTCTCTGAGCCTAATTCATGTCATCTATGAAACGAAATAGGCCCACTACTTGTCTTGTGTATCTCACAGGTTTGCTGAGAAGATTAAAGATAGTGGATGGGAAAGTCCCTTTCCTATTTTTAAAAATACTATCACCCTATGTGTGCATTACCATCACCAGTCTCAAGAGCAGTTTATGGACTGGGAAGTTTTGAATCATCACTCAAGACATTTGAATTTTCATCCTGGTTTTGCCCTGCTGGTTATGTGTCTTGGCATTCTATGTTATACAGATTTTACTTCCAAAATTCAATTCAGTTGTTTCAAGTTTGGGCTCTGAAAAATTTAAATTTATAGCCCTTATTTAGTAATCCTAATAATTTTGGTACGACTAACTCCCACCCCAAATTCAGTTGACCTGGAGTAACTCCCAGTCTGTTTTGAAGTTTCTCAGGTGGTCCTAATGAGACATCATGGTTGAGAATTACTGAGCTCGGCCATCTTCATTGTGCCCTTTGAGAATGCCCATCCCTTGGAGCCTGCTCTTACTCTGTCTTCATGTCTACTGACTTTAGTGCCGTGTATTTCCACTGCATTAAGTTCCTGCCTTTTTGGCTAATAACATTGTATATTCTGTCCCCAGCATTTTTTTTAATCTACCAAAACAACAGTCATGACATTCTTTCTCAAGCATTTTCTTTAATTTTCTTAAGCATCCAAGAATCTAGGGTGCTTAATTTTAGCATCTTACTAAAACTTAAATTTGTTAGACCTAATTTTGAGAGCAAATTTGCCCATTTATAAATTCACCACATCACTAATTCTCTGATTCGAACAAATTGGCCAATTTATAAAAACTGTATCTTTGGACACTATATGAACAGCTACAGAAACAAGTAAGTTATTTTGTAAATCAGTACTAGATTAGACAAATTGGCTATGTAGTCGGTTTGCTTTGGGCATGTTAACTAAGATTATGTAAACTACCTGCCTCCCTTATCTCTTCTTTCTAGTTTTCCCTCTTACTGCTTTTGAGTTAACCCCCTTATACCATCATACTTATACCTTTTATTCCTTTCTCCTTGCAACATGTGACAACCAACCACTCCATGCAAAGGACGATTGGACATGGTTCGTCTTGCAAGGTCATGTAGGTCAAATACTTCATGAACTCTCAGACTTCACATCAGACCCCACAGAAGTGGTTTGGGAAGGCTCAGGGATGAGAAATTTAGCATGAAAGGATGGAGAGGAGGCAACGATAAAAGGCTTTTCGGGATGGTTTCCTCTTCAGTAAACCACCAGGGTCAATTGGACTCAGTCTTGCCAGATCTTTTTTTACTTTTCTTCTTCTTCTTCTTCTTTTTTTTTAAAGAGATCTTCCAAAGAACAAAGAGAAAATTTCCTTTCTTAAAATAGGAAAACTCATTCTGTCTTGCAAAATCCATATGGATCTATTAAACCATGTTATAAATCTAAGATACATAACGAATTTTGTTGATCTTATTTTCTTGTAACATTTCTTATTTTATCATCCTAGAAGTTATGTTATTGTTCTCCATCAGTTTTTTTGAACTATGCTAAAAAAGACAAGTTATATGAAAATGAAGGAATAATGGAATCACATAGAAGGTTGTTACAGTAAGTGAACTATTATATAAGAGTTGAGGTTTCTTATTGTGTTGTCCAATCATTGAAGGAGTCTGAGCTTTTACTCCACTTGCAAGTTACTGAGTTAGCTGACCACACTTCCACAGGTGCTGGAGAAGACATGATAAAGACTTCGTTGTTCATAGTACAGCAGGCCCCATGGGTTACATGTTTGCCTCGGTTCCCTTTGTTCCTCAAGTCTTGTAGGGGCAATATGGAATGGGTCCCGGTGGGTGTTGCACAGACAGTGAATTTGTGTTACATGTGAGGAGTCCTGAGCTTATGAAACCCCTGATTTTATAAAGGGAGCTACAGAAAATCCTACCCCACCTTTGTGGCAGACAGAGTCACTATCTCTTTTCCAAATCTGTTCTCTGTACAAACATCCTTGACCAGCTATCACAAGGCATCATGCAATGCCATGAAGCAGTACCTTCCAACAAAATATTGTATTATCATTCAAGAACAGGTTTTAAATTTTTTATTAGTATTATTGCTTTTATTGGACTTAGATTGAAAATTCAGAATTTCTCATTTGCTCTCATGACAAAGAAAACTGACAGACAAAGACATTTCACAGTTACTAGACGAATCAAAGGATGAATATAAAGAGACAGACAGTGGTGATCTAGATAATAATGGTGATGGTGAAATTGATTATATAAGCAAAAATCATGCATCTTCAAATGATAATATCCTATATGAATTTTTGCAAACTCAGGAATCAATAAATGAACAATATATTTCTAAGGACAAAAGGGAAATTGAGTGCCCTCATCTGGTTAGCTATTCAACAAGCAGGGCTTCATTATGTCATGTTTTGCAACAAGAACCTGAACTTACCCATTTTGCTGAAAGAATGTTTGAAAGTATTCTTTCATCTTTTATTATCTTTGTGCACCAAAATTAACTTTGTGTGGTTTCTAAATGAGCAAATGTTGAAATCAGATTGTATTTTAAAAAATGTGATGGGAAGGAAAAGAGATACATCAATGAAAATTTTTATTGAATCAATCATAAACCTGAAAAATGAAAAAAATTATAATTATGTAGTAAAGAAGATGATGACCTTGTCAATTTAAAAATATTAGGAGCTGTCTCACAGTTTAGAAATACTGTGTTTTGAAGATGCAAGTCCAAGAAGAGCAAACCAGAAGTTATGATAAACTAGAACACATTAGAAATAGACTCGAAGTCTGGAGCCAGCATTTCTACAATAAGATGGGTATTTTCCGGGACTGCGAATGAGTCATTCAGCAGCCCATTGCATTTGTCCTTTCAAAACCAGAATATGTAATATACTTAAATCTTCAGTAAAATTGCTAATGAAGTTGTCTTTCACTCTCTGTTTTCCTCTAAATTATTTATCAGCAACTAAAATATTTTCTAAAAACTTCCATCCATTGGCCCAGAATAGTAAATGGTGACCACACCACTAATTTTTTTAATATGCTAAGGATGAAGCAAAAGCAACTTGTCGTGTTACAGGACCTGGGAGCAAACTGCCATTCTGTATTCCCACCTCTCTGTTTGTTTTTGTTGTTGGTTTGTTTTTGTTACACATGAAGTCCTTTGGTTCACACAGTGTGCAAGTTACAATTAACTGCAAATGATAGTTTTATAAATGTCAGACTCAGTTTTCACTGTCATTAGGCATCTTGTTGGCATCTCTAGAAAGTTCTTTAAACCACTGAGTTTCCTCTAAGTTGAAGAGGGAGACATATATATATATATAAGTATATATATATATACTTTAAGTGGGGCTCACCATGACTTTGAGATAGCTCCTATGTCTGCATCCTCTTAGAAATAAGAGACCAAAGCTCTCATCTGTGGCCTCCAACTAAAGTTTGGCGGTGATGGGGAAAGCAGTATAAAATACTTGGATATTAGTCTTTCTAATTGGTACTTCTCGTGGGTGTTTTGTCCCAGATTATCCCAAGAAAATGTGGGGAGCAGGAGTCATCACAAAATTTAACCTTTTTGTTGCAACTTCATTATTTCATCTAGAGTGTATCCTAGAATTTACACACCCAGATTCATTCAACAGCATATGGGATTTTCCCCCAAGCAAATGGAAGTTATCTGATTTTTCACAGTAGCAAATTTTAAAAATATCACTGCATGTACAAAGTTACTAGATGACTGAGAAGCAATTGTAGTATCAAATATAATATTTATTGAACAGCTATTATGTATTAACACCATAGATGCAAACACAGTAAGGCATAGTTCCTATACTTAAAATTTCCCAAATGAATGGGAAAAGAGGCAGTTAATGAAAAATTAAAATATATGTATCTCTTGCTGTTGCTCTAAGTATTTTCATTCAGGAACCAAAAGAATATACTTGACCTGGTCAGCATTTGCAGAGTGAAGTCTGGTCAGCATTTGCAGAGTGAAGTCTGTTGTAGTGATGTTATATTTTGATTTGCACATAGCAGGCGCTTAGTAAGTGCTTGTCGGGTGAAGACTGAATATGCTATGCAGTTTCTGTATAAGTGTGGTGTGGTCCTGCCCAGTGTGCAGAGTATTGCGTGTTTTCCGGTTTTCGTAATGTATTTTAAATGTCCGAAGTTATATGGTTTTGCCCATTGGCTACTTATTTTCTTAAATGTGTCTAGCAAAGGCTACAGAACTTGTTCATTTCAGTTGAGATGTTAAAATGAAGTGGGGCAGGGAGTGGGGGGAACCTAAGTTCAGACTATCGGATTGCTTTGGCAAGACTAACTCCTTTTCATACTAACCACCAGGGCACAAAGCTTCATTGTCGTCCAGCTGAATGAATGTGTGGCTTTCATTTATAAAAAAGAAAAAAAAACCCTTTCTAGCAATTGAAGTTTCAGGAAAACAATTGGTTGTGGCAAGTGTCAGGTGAATTTGCTCACCGAATAATACTGTCAGTTGGATTTTGCCCACTGGCTTTCATGGTTCATCTTTCACAGCCAATGGCTACACACTTAGAAGCTGACTCTAAATATCTACACAGTTGATCTCATACTCACATGTCCCCTCTTACCCTTCTCTTTAGCCATTCAGGTTATACCTTAGCAGAACATACCCAATATACTTCGAGTTCACCTTCAGTGAGCTATCTACCAAAATATATTGCTGTACCTTCGAATTATTGGTACTGGGAGCTAAGTATGGCCTGGCAGTTGGGGTGCCTTAAGAGATAGTTCAGGTGAATTTTTGATGGTTTTAAAGAATTCTGGACAGTCACTGCTTTGACGATAGTCGGCCAGGAAAATTCTTTGTACGAGATCCAAAAAAGTGTTTTTTAAGTGTTCAAAAAAGGATCAATTATGAAAGCCATCTTTAAAAGTATGGGCAGAGTTGATCTCAGTTGTTTTTGAATGAAATCTCAAAGCCATGACAATTAAATAAAATACTGGGCCTGATTTCTATTTAGATCTGATCTGCCTGTCGCCAGAAATTCATCCCTATGGAGGGATTAACCGTTCCCACGCTCTTTCAACGTCCATATGCTGTGTGTGGAGTAATGGAAAATGATTAATTTGTTCTGTCATTCCCATTGAGAATGCAGGACATCTCTTAAAAAGAAAATAGCCCTTTATTTTGAGAACAGAGAAAATTAATTATGTTCACCTCACCAAGATGCTTTTAAGTAAATTAGCCTGGACCCTACCTCAGCCAGAACAATTGTAATTGCTTATCAGTGTTCCTTATCAGGACCCCCGTTCCCTGTTAACTATGGAGGAGGCAAATGCAATTGCCTACGGGGGCATGTCCTGACGCCTTGCGACCAGGGCTCTGCGATGTTTGGGAAATGAGCTCTTTCAGTGTTGGCCCTGTTTCCCCGGTCCCCACCGTCTCATCCACAGGAAGCAGGTTGCTCTTCACATCACATGTTTCTGCTTTATCTTATCAGGTCCCCAAAAAGGTTTTGTTCTCATCTTCCTCTCTTTAACTGTCTAGACCATTTGGCACAACTTGACTGTCCCTCGTTTTTCTCCCAGTTTTTATCTGTTTAATTTTGAGTCTATTTGGAAACACTCTCTGACTCTCAAAGAGAGTCATTTTTTTCAAATTCTACCTTCAGAAATAACTTGTGCTATATTTTTCTTTTCACATTTCTAACTTCTAAGTGTGTCTTTATTGATCTTTGGAGAAGGTTTTATTGATAACACTTAAATCGATTGTATGTAATACAAGAACTCAGCACTGGAAATATATGGAAAAATGTAGTCCGACCTCTAAGGAATTTGCTGTCTACTGAAAGGGACAAGTTAACCTACAGAGGGGAAGTGATTAGACATGTGATGAGAGACATGTCTGTGCGTGGGAAGCCCTGAGGATGGGCACCTCACCCAGACATTGGGGGAGAAGTCTGCAGAACAATAACTAGTGTTGTCATTGTGATCATAGCCAGTGTTCTTTGCTGACTAATGCCCGCACTCCCTAAGTACTTTACACGTGTTAATATATTTGATCCTCACAATAACTCTTCACTATGGGCATTATTATGACTCCTCCTTACAGGTGAGAAAACTGACTCCCACTGCAGAGATCTCCAGGAATTTCTGTAGGGACACATAGCCAGTAGGCGACTAAAATTAGGATTTCAACTCAGGCTTACCTCCTCAAGAACCTATGCCTCTAACTGTCGTGTTAGAAGAGGTAGTGACCAAGCCAGGTCTTGCGGAAGGAGCATCAGTGAGCTGATGGCAGTGTGTAGAGAACATTTGGACAGATGGACCTTCATTTGCAAAGTAATGATGGCACAGAGCTTGAGGAGAGAAGCAACATTATAAATGGCATTTATGGTAATAGAACCAAAGTCTATTTAGCAAGCCATATTTAGAAGAGGGGAAAAGTGTAAAATCTTAATATTTGTTTTGTTAGGACAGTTATAAAGTGAAAAAATAAGCAAGTTCTTTGTCTACTTTTGGAAGTTTCTGTTCTAAAAACACAAAATGACAATATTTGGAGTTGGTCATTTGATGGGGCAAGCACCCAAGAAGACAAAAAATGTCTTTCCTCCTGTTTTTCTCATGCAATCATTCGCTTTGCAGAGTGAAGGTGTTTCCACCCCACCAGTGTTCTGGGGTAAATATTACCCCCTAGAATCCCATGTATGATTTTGTCTTTATTTTACTTCCTTTCTCTATAAAATCATTTTCTACCGTCTGTCCAACTTTTGAAGCTTAAAAATCAGATTCGATCCTACTTTGGAAAGAAGCTAAAGCTACAGTGGAGTAAATCTAGAGCCTGAAAGGCACTTAGACATCTTCAGACCCTACTTTCCTATTTTCCCTATTTGGAAACTGAAGCTCACGGATTAAATGAGTTTCCCGGGTTCATACAACTGAGATATTAACTTCGTATGTCTGGATTTCTAACCACTGATCTTATTCACTGTGTCTTGCCGCCTGTTGTCAAACAGATAGCCATCTATTACAAATAAAAATCTTATCTAATTAATATAAATAATCTAATGTTATACATGTTCTTGTTATGTTTTGTGATGGTATTTGGGGTAAATCCAGAGTTTTGGCTGCGGCACCATTGGCCTCCTTGGGATTCAGTATGTTCTCCCAGTAAATGTCCCACGGATCTCCACCCAGATGGCCCCTCTGAGGGAGGTCCTGGAATTTCTGCTACTTAGCAGGTCCCCAGCCTGGCAGTGAGATGCCTGTCTCCTTTTCTCTCAGGACTCCCAAACTTGTTTTTTTTTCTCTTGATTGGGGATGAGGGGTTAGGAATCTGCAGGAAATATTCGAGGAGTCCTTTTGGCTATAAATGCAAGCATGTCACTCCTCTGCTCAAAACTGTCAGAAGACCTTCTGTTTTATTTAGAATTAAGTACAAAACCTTTTCTGTGGCCTAAAATTCTCTCCAGGATTTGCCCCAGGCATCTCTGTTCTCATGATATGCTCTTCCTCAGCTCATTTGTAGACTATAGAGTAGGCATTAAATAAATGTTTGCAGACTGAATAAATGAATGAAAGCATTTCCTTTGTCGAATGACTCATTTGTTCATTCAAGAAGCAATACAGCCTTTTGGGAGGCACTGCAATGAAGTGCTGGGCGTACACTGATGAGCAAGACAGACATTTCCGACCCTCCTGATGCTTACACTCAGTGGCAGCGCAAACAAATAATCAAACAACCACACAAATCAATATAACATTAGTATTTTAGTAAGTGTTACAAAGGGAAGGTTCACGGTGCAGTGGGAGAGCTTGTTTGACATTTGCCTTCACTGAAGAAGTGATGAGAGATTGGAAAGACAATGAAAGTTAACCAATCACTTAAGATTTATACATTTCATTAGATGTAAATTTTACATTAAAAAATAAATCTTCAAGTGGAATTAATGATATGCATGCTAAGGTCTTTAGGGGACGGTGTACCAATGTATGCAAAAAATGAGTCGGCCCTGGCTGGTGTGGCTCAGTGGACTGAGTGCTGACCTGTGAACCAAAGGGTTGCCAGTTCAACTTCAGGTCAGGGCACATGCCTGGTTTGTGGGCCAGGTCCCCAGTAAAGGGTGGACAAGAGGCAACCAACCACACGTTGATGTTTCTCTCCCTCTCTTTCTCCTTCCCTTCCCCTCTGTCTAAAAATAAATAAATAAAATCTTTAAAAAATGAGTTGATTAATGGATAGAAGTAAGGATAGATAGATGGATTCATGTGTGATAGAACAAATATAAGAATATGTTGATAGCAGAGTCTAGGTGGTAGGTGTATGGGTGATTTCTATCAATTTCTTTCAGATTTCCTGTATGCTTGAAAATGCTCGTAATATTGGGGAAGGGAGTTTTAACCAGGTAAGGAGACTGGAGGGAATATTCTCCGCTGAGGGTACAGTATGTACAAAAGTGATCTATATGCCATTACACTTGTTATTTTTATGTTTTGGATGAGTCTGTAGAGCAATAGATATATTTCTGAATATTGGGTACAGTGCTAATTAAGTTTGCCTTGTTTGTGCTTTATACTCTGTTGACTAATTTTTATTAGCTCTAATTTTAAATTATTGCTGATCTCCCCTTCTATATTTCAGAGTTACTAGAGTTGATAGCCCCTCACAGAATCAGCATTTGTTTTTAAATACCTGCTATTTGAAGAGTACTTGCCAATTTTCAGTGCACTTTCACATCCATGGGGCTTACTTAATAATGACAGCTATCCTATGGGTGTGAAATAATGAAGACCATCACGATTTATCCTCATTTTGTGAATGAATGGTTGAATGAATGAATGAATGAATGAGGCTGAAGCTTGGGAGGGCAGGGGAAAGTGGTATACACCAAACCACAAAATACAAGAACGTGACATTACCGGAGCTATGCCTATCCACAAGCAAGCGTGCTGGTTTCCAGTTCAGCCTACCTTCCACCTCACCACTGTTCCCCGGACGGCTTGAAATACATGTCCGGCACCAGTAAATCCAAAAGCAGTTTCTTTACCTGCCACTGTCACAGAAATTGCTAAACTTAGTCTCTTCCAGGAAACCTTTGCTCATACTATTTGCCCATTATTAACAGGCAATCACATTTTGGGGGCAAATATATTTAAATTTCTCTGTAAGTATATTTTATTTTCCATTTTAAGAAATATCAGTGAGTCATTTTATGGAAATTAGTTTGTGGATCTCAAGACCCTCCTCTTTACAGACCAGTTGCAAGGGTCTAATTCCTCGTTCAGCATGCAGAGATCACTCAACTAGCCCTTGTGTTTCTTGTGTGTGGCTTTTCCTTTATGTCAGAGAGGCAGGAAAAATCTCATGGGGAAGAGATATGTTTCTTTATTCCCTCCCTTTTCCTTTCTCCTTTAACTCATTCATTTAAAAAAAAAAATCCCACAATTAAACTAACAAGAAGGTCGTGGGATGAGTGGAACTTATAATTTGCTTATGTCTAAAAGTAAGAAAGCAATAATCTGGAACGGCAGGTTCTGTAGATCCATGTAGTTCATCATTTTAAAAAATTATTATGAATGAGAGAAAATACCTAGAAGGCTTTTTCATCCAAGTTTTCCAGTCAAGATATACTAATTATTCTCCAATTGTGTGCATTTTTACTTTTTAAAGGAGATCTGCCACTTTTGATTAGAACAGTGTTGTATGAAGTCAAATAGAATTTGTTGACAAGAATTCTTTGGGATATTAGCCCAAATATAGTCACGGGTGTCATGTTGCCACATTAACTGGTTGTTTTTATTGAATGAGCCTCATGCACCGCTCACCCCAAGACACATGCGAACACCTCTAAGAGGGTGTCTGACCTTTAGACCTCTCTTAATGTGCACAGTCTAGAAATGGAAGATTTTCCTCACACTCTAAGAAATCCACACGCCTTTGAGCACGGGGGCGCTTTGAAGGACGTGCATCAACAGAGGACTCTGCCGTCCTGTTCTCTGCTACTGTGCAGCTTGGTTCCAGCGAGCGCCTTCCACAGTCTGGATGGAAAGAAGGCCCCGTGAAGCCAGTACAGCTGTGCTGGATGCAGTCACCACAAGCGAAAAGTCAGACAGTCTGTCCTTTTTATGATCTCACCCTTCCTCTCCTTGAAACTTGTTTACTCAGGTCCTTTTACCATCTTTCAGCCATTTGTCAAAGGCTTGAAGCGGATCTCTTTCCAAATGAAATAGAATTGCATTTTTGAACCCAAATAAGCTGCTCCATAACCTTGTTTATTTAATATCTGTGTAGTGCCAAAAATACACACATTTACTTTAAAATAAAATAAAATTATAGACAGCATCTTCTTTACTTACCGTCTGAACCTCAAACTGTATGATTCCAATAGCACTCTAAGAAAATTGCAATTGTATGTTAATAAGAAAATAAGCACATGCATTTTTATGAAAAGAAGTGTATTTATTAAAATATTCCTATGGTTAAATTTGTTTCTTAAGCTTTCTCTGCAGGAAATGAGAATCTAAGAACTTCAATGAAACCCCATTCTTATTCCTAAGTGCTACTACTTAGATTATCATACTATCTAATTCAATATCTCTGGTCTTCTGAAACAAAGGGACGACTGAAGAAAAATTTTCTGAGGACTCAGTACAAAGTGCTCAGATCCACACAGTTTGGTGTGCGTTGAAGATTTTGGGATAGTGAACTTGCCAGCTCATTCTTTGCCTTTTCAACAGCTATCTAAACACACATGTAGGTGCAAAAGCCACAGGGCCTAACAGACTGGATTTCTGAATGTCACTGTTGTTTCTATCACTTGATCTTGCCCTCAGTCTAGAGAAAATAAATGCAACAGCAAATTTTGCTTTTGGGTTCTTAATAAAGAGGCCAAGAGTTGGAGGGTTAATTAGAACATGGTAACTCTGCCTTTGGCTTTATTCAGCCAAAATTTATTGAAGCCCCTCTTGTGGCCAGATAGTGTGCTATGCTAGTGCTAAATATCACCAAAGTAGAAGATGTTAGTATCATATGTCTCTGATCTCATACTTCCTCTAATGAATACAAAGAATATCCTAACCCTTTGTGTGTGTATATGCCTGAATGCATAGTCTGAAGGACAGATTCTTTAGCAATGGCAAATTGAAATTCTTCCTGGGTTCACAAAACTTCTCTCCCAGAAATAAGTCTATTAAAGACATATCTCTAAAACTGTAGCTGCTAAGAGTTAAGACCTAGAGAGGAATTAGGAATTGCATAAAGTACTCACTGTTACACCTTCTGGTTGCTCTCCTTTGCAGCTGGTGATTTACCAACAAAAAATTATATAATAAGAAAATAACCACATTACAACAAAGAACTTGGATTTGCATCAGCATTTTGCTAACAGAAGACTGTCAGGAGGTTACTCAGTTGCCTCATCTGTATAATGGGGATAACAATAGTATCTACATCATAGGGTGAAGTGAGAATGAAGAAATTTTTCAAAATTGAATGACATTTTTATGGCTTAGTTTTCATTAAGCTACTTAACAGTGTTAGAAACAATTGATCCTTTGCCACCTCTCCTAGGCTGGTGGAAGTTCAGCTCTTTAAGCCTCTGAGACAAACCAAGTATTATACACACCATCCGTCCTTTATGAAATAAGTCTTAATTGTGGATTTTTCTTTGTTTTCAGACTTCATATGAAATTTAAGATCTTTTAACATTTTCAAAAGAGAAACAGTCTTTGACCCTTTAGTTCTTCTAGAAAATCGATTTAAGACATTAAAGACAGGTTAAATGCCTGCCACTTGCTGGTGTCATGATTAAATAAACTTGAGAAATGGGTCCCTTAATTCTCAGAGTGGGGATTTGTCTGTAAATTAATCAATTTAAAATATAAAAAGTTTCCCTGACTCTAGGTGAGGTCTTTTGTTCTTACGGCATGTCTAAATTCTACCCTATTCCTATTTAGACTATTCATCTGGTACTGGTTGTTGCCTCTCTAGCACTGTTAGCTCTTGAGGAAAAGTCAGCTTGCTTCCCTTAGCATACTCACCCAGGAACCAGCACCAGAAGGGCCCAATTTGCTTGGGGGAAGCGGCAGAGGGGCCCAAAATCCAACAGAGAGCAGAGTAAGCGCCATTGTTCCCTCTCTGACCCTGCCCCCACATACAGCATCACAACCCAGCAACTGGGTTGCCCTGCCCTGGTGAACACCTAAGGCCC
>PVKM010000185.1:0-77318 GCA_004027735.1 Carollia perspicillata | reverse complement strand
CACAGGGAACCAATAGTGATGGGAAGAAAACTGGGACTCAAATCAATGGACTGTACCAGAAGGAAGAAAGAAACAACCAAACAGAAAAGAACGAAGAAACAAGAATTCAAAAAAATGAGGAGAAGATTAGGAACCTCCAGGACATCTTTAAATGTTCCAACATCTGAACTATAGGGGTACCAGAAGGGGAAAAGAAACAAGTGGAAAAGTTACTTGAACAAATAATAAAGGAGAATTTCCCCAATCTGGCAAAGAAAATAGACTTCCAGGAAATCCTAGAAACTCAGAGAGTCCCAAAGAAGTTGGACCCAAGGAGGAACACACCAAGGCACAGCATAATTACATTAGCCAACATTAAAATGAAGGAGAGAATTCTAGAAGCAGCAAGAGATAAGGGGACAGTCACCCACAAAGCAGTTCCTATCAGGCAAGGGGCTGGAAAGAAATATTCCAAGTCATGAAAGGCAAGGACCTCCATCCAAGATTGCTCTATCCAGCAAAGCTTTCATTTAGAATGGAAGGGCAGATGAAGTGCTTCTCAGATAACGTCAAGTTCAAGGAGTTCATCATCACCAAGCCCTTATTATATGAAATGTTAAAGGGACTTATCTAAGAAAAATAAAATGAAAAATATGAACAGTGAAATGACAGCAAACTCACAGTTATTAAAAGCCACACCTAAAACAGGAGCAGAGCCACAGAAATGGAGATCACATGGAAGGTTAGCAACAGGGGAGTGGAAGGAGGAGAGAGGGGGAAAAGGTACAGAGAATAAGTAGCATAGATGGTGGGGAGAAAATAGACAGGGAGAGGGCAAGAGTAGTGTGGGAAATGTAGAAGCTAAAGAACTTATGACACATGGACATGAACTAAAGGGGGGCAGTGTGGGTGGGAGGGGGTGTGTAAGGTGGAGGGGAATGAAGGGGGGAAATGGGACAACTGTAATAGCATAATCAAATATATTAATAAATAAATAGATAAAAATAAAAAAGAAAAGTTTGAGTACACTATTGACACTCTTAAATCTCTATTCCTCAGTGGTGGTTTTCAGCACCCTTACATGCATACAGAGAGGGGAGGGCAGTCAGGAAATAAATGTGCCCCCAACATATCTCTTAATCATGAAACTATGAGACCTAAGATTCTTGAAGGCCCAGACTCCACTACCTTCACTAGTTTGCCTCTTATTGTTACAGATGGCCTAGAAATCTTAGCATTTCTGTGCGTAATTTCCTTAGAATAAATGCAGTTGGCTTTTTTCTTTGTGTAATTCTTACATCTTTTGCATATGTTTATTCCTCCTCCTATTAACTTAAAGGAATAGGAACTACACTATGTTTTGTGAGTCTTTCTATAGTATCTAGATGTACATTTGATTTTTTGACGAGATTATCAGGATGAAGAGAAAGGTATGTGTACCAGAAAGCATTTGTGATATTAAGGAAGATATTTAGAAACAACACATAAGTTGAAATAAGCCACAACTAAAAATGGATGATAAGAAAGTATAAAGATATTAGTGAAGAGTATAAAGTACATAGATATGAGTATATAGATATGAAAGTACATAGATATGAGTGTGAGGGTGAGGAGTAGAAAAATAACTACATTTAAGAAGGAGCCAAGACATTTTTTTATGATTCACTCAGAAAAGGGAGCCATTTGAATATGCATCCAAATGCATAACCAAATAGTCAAGATAAACTAGTATGTGAAACATGTAAGGAAAAAATGTCTCATGTAGCACTTGGTTGATTGAAAAATTTAAGCAAAATTATATGCATAACCTGTTGGATTTTACACTAAGGAAAGAGATTATTGCTTATGTAAATAACAAAGTGAGTTTAATGTATTTAACCCAGATTCAGAGGGTCACTTCTGAGTGTGAAAAATTATAGGATAAAAAAGGGAAATAAGGTTTTAAAACTATAAGTCTCTTGGAATCATTTTTTATGAAAACTTTATTCAAAGCATAAAATTTTGCTTGAAAATCACCGTGGCATTCATTTGTATTGTATTGTTTAAGGGTCGGTATAATTCTTGAGGAAATTTATAGTTTTACTATTTGAATGCATATAGCACATATGAACTACATGCTCTCTTCAACCTCTGTGTTGCACCTGTATTAAGAAACATGCCATTTTGATGAATGTGTCCTACACACGAAGAAATTAAATGAAGCCATTTACAATGCATGGCAGTGTGAGTGAGCACGTGTGGGTAAAAAAGTGTAACAAGCATATAAATCAGCCAGTGTGCTGCAAGAAGCACACTGGGTGCTGCAAGAATTTTTAAAGCATGCCGTACCTCACTGTTTAGTAAGGGGCATTGGCCTGTTTTCCCGTGGACTGTCAAATAAAAAATATGACAACAGTCAACACAACAATAGCCGCCCAGTACGAATGAATCAAAATTATTTTTGCGAGGTCAGCAAAAAAATATATATTTTTAG
This sequence comes from Carollia perspicillata, assembly GCA_004027735.1. NCBI lineage: Eukaryota > Metazoa > Chordata > Mammalia > Chiroptera > Phyllostomidae > Carollia > Carollia perspicillata. The sequence goes on along the minus strand of PVKM010000185.1, from coordinate 74,866 downwards.
CATGCCGCAGAATTTTAGTAGTTTATGCATGCCATGAGAGGCAAAAGGTTGAAACTCACTGATATAAATGTTAACCAGAAGGCGCAAAATACTGAATCCTTTAAATGGAACTTGGAAAGGAAGGTTTTGTGAACTTGAATAAAAAGCACCTATGACTTCCAATTTCAAAACGGCAAACTAAAGGGGTTTCTGCTCTTCTCTCAAAGATTAACATTTGAAAAATAAGAATATGAAGAAATAGAAGCACTAATTTATAAGTTGATGGCTAGAAGACATATATAACTTGAAGAACATTGAAAGAAAAATGGTAAAATGACTCAGAACAGAGAAAGTGAAAACTGGGTGCCTGTCAATGGGACAGGGATGGAGAGCGAGTCTCACTCATGCCGGACTTCACAGAGGCTTTTGAAGTGGAGGTACTAATTACGCAGAAGGAGAGGGTGCAAGTGAGTACACTGAAAGTGTCTGCAAGGAGGAGTTACACCCTCAGCTCTGTCTCCATCCTGGTCCCCACACAAACCCTGCGGAGATGTAGGAATATTCTCTGGAGCAACTTTGGATTGTAAATGAAGACAGAGAACAGCATTGAGTGAGAAAAGGATTTAAAATACGAAGATGAAGTGTAAGTGGGCATAGCAAATGATGAGAACACCAGTTCCTAACCTCCTCTGGTTCCAGAAACACTGGACTTCCTCTAAGGGAAAAAAAAAACTTTCATATACTCCTAATTTGGAGCCTCCACCCTACTCTCCTCCCAAAAAAGCCAGTGACCATCTGATGAGTCCACATTTAATTATATAAATCTCAGGCGTTATTTGCAATAATTAATGCTGTGCTGTGGATTGGTGTCTAACAGTCCCTGAAAGCTCATGACTTAATATAACAGAGGTCGTCTCCTTCACATGAAGTCCGATACAATCAGTGGTCCTCCTCTATCTTGCAGCCAGGCCATCTGGAGCATGTGCCTCCACGGTCCTTACGGTAGAGACTGGGATGGAAGAGCCTGGCACACTTACCTGTCTCATCCCAGAAGTGACACATGTCATTTGCAGTCGAAGTGTAGTGTTCACAACCGTTCACCTGGGGGATGTGGGAGAGCACGTGGAATATCGCATGGTCACTAACTGTACAAAGTGTGCCAAGTTATGTCCAGGTTCTTGTGAGACTCTTTGCTTCCTTCTCATGCACCAGCCAGGGGGTTGGTCATTTATTTCATGGAATAGTTATGATTCACTTCAAGTTTAAAAGCTAATACCTGTTGCCTGCCTGCCATGAGCTGGCACTAATAGAGAGATGCACGTGCAGTCTCCAGTCTCAGGATTATTCTGACATTTAAACAAACTCCTAGCTCACATTGGCTTTGAAATAACATTTAGAAGATAATTTCCTCAGAGCGTTTATACTGGTAGGTGTAAATCGGTGACCAGCTAATCAGAAGACTGTGTGAGTAATTGATTCATATAATTAACAGTATCTAGTATTCTTGTTGCAAATATTTAATTTCAGATATTTCTCCCAAGTCTTGAAAATGGTTCCCTTTTCCTTTTTAAAATAATTGTTGAGAACTCTTTTCTTTATTATAATGGCAACATGTGAGGATCTCTAATATCCTTCATAGATGAGTAACTGCGAATTCATCTATTTCTTGGTATTACCTTGTGGTTTATTTCTGATATTCACTGAAACAGTTTTGCAAATTAATATTAATATGAAATACTGTATAGAAAGTTTCATAGAATGCCGGTTGATAGCACTTGTCCTGGAAGAGTTTTTATTTCTGAGTCAGTCTTGCAAATGAGTCTCACATACTTTGTAAAGAGAAATCATTCTTCTGATTTAAAATGTTATATTTATCCTAGAAATACTATTATATGTGTTCTTATTTGATTCTGTAAGTCTACAGCTTGAACTGCTCATACCAGTGGTACAACTGAATTTTAATAGTTGGGTTCTGAGAGTATCAATAAACTTTTTATAATGTTTGGTTGCCTAATGTGTTCTTTTCCAGAGTACCCGAGTGGCCCTGGACCATCTGGAGTCAGTGCCCGAGAAACTGAGCCTGCTAGAAGATTTCAAAGGCTTCCGAGTGAGAAAGAGTTGGCTTGTCTGTTTCAGTATTTTCATCTTAGGGAGAACACTTGACATCTTCCTGATGTGCAAAGAAAATAGTGTGTGTGGGGGGGAAGACCAAAAAACATCGGGGACTTCTAACATTCCATTTTGTCAGAGTTTATTGACATTTGTGATGTCAGGATGGAAAATAACGGAACTTACATGTTACCACAATACAGGAAAATAGAGCCTTTTACTCCACTACTAAAAGGTCATTTTGGCCCTCTACAGCTTTAACTATGGTTTAGAAATACCTAAGAATTAAAAGATGTTGTACAATGTATTGATAAACTTTTTTGATAAACAATTTCAATTTCTGAATTATCTTCTTTTAATTACAAATTTCCAGAGTACTGTTTGCTTTAGAGAGATGACAGTGCACAGGTTATCTCTATACTGACATGTAAATTGAAATCCACGCAGAGTTTTAGATTTTGTATCCCATGCCATTGATTGATAGAACTCAAACCACAAAGCATTTCATTGAAAATGCAATTAATTACATGTGTGGACTTACCTAGTATAATCTTTCGAAGTTCCTCACAGAGAAAAAGAGTTGCGAAGCAAATAACCCTGCCACCCAGCTCTGCCAGACAAGGTCCAGGCCGAGAGCATCCTCACATACCCGCTTAGGGATGCGTACGCAGTGGACAGTGTTAGAGATTTATAATTTCTTCACCCTGCATGGCGGGAGCTAACAATGGTGAAAATTCACTTGAAAAGCTTTTACTCTCTTGTTTCCCACTGTCTTTAAAATATGACTCATGTGATGTTCTGTTTAAGTGTAGTATATTGTTTGAGGATATATGAATAGGAAATCAGTTCGATTGTGCCATATTGCTTTATTGCAGGCCCTAGTGTGATGAGCCTCTCAACATCTGTACTGTCTTACCTTTCAGAAAGTGTAATTTGGAATTTCATTTACTGAACACTTTCGGGTGGCATCCAGGGTTGAGATGACACATCCAGAAATCTAGACTGTCACAAAGATGACAAAAGCAAGCGCTTCAAGTTTTGGTTTTTTCATTATTCGATTACGTATTTGCAGTCTAAAGCCCTACCCAAGTATTATGAAACCAGTGTCTGAGACGATGTGGTTTTTACTCACCCTTATAACCCAGTGTGGACAGCGGGCAATATGTTACACCCATGTCTTTTCTACCTTTTTCTTCGTAGCGAACACAAATCATCTACATGAAGGAAGGGCCGACAAGAGAGGGCATTGGAAACAGGTGGCATGTGTCACAGAGAAACAGATGCCTGTGATATACCAGCATAAAAATATAAAGTTTAATCTTTAGTGACAGTTCACTTTTTCCCCAGTGGTCCACATAGAACAGAATATTCATAAGTACAATTTAAAAGTTCTGTCTTCTATTACCAAAGGGTTTTTTATTATTTTTATCATATAGGCTAGTGAATATACACAAGTCTAGATTATATATTCATATATTCACATCTAAAGATGCCTATATAGTGAAATTTGGGGGTAGAATATTTTTCAAAGTTCATAATTGTACTTTCCAATATTGGTGATAAAAATTGAAACCTTTCACTTTAAAATGGAAAGGAGTTTGTTAGCAAGTATTATGCACTGCTATGTGGCAGGCACTGACTACGCACGTCACATTACATTTTTTGAGTGTCTCCCTGTCCCCCTCTTCCCGCTGAGGGCACTGAAGCTTGGACTGTGTAAGTTAGTTGGAACTGGGATATAATTCTCGGTATTAACAGCAAAGCTCATCCGCTTTGCCCTATTGCCTCTAGCTTGAAACCCAGTCTATATGTACTATAAAGCTATCTATGTGGGTAAAAAGAGCTCATTTAATAAATTTAGTTAGAACTAGATGTAGCCTTAAATAAAAATACATAAAGCCTTCAGATCATTAGATGTAGATTGTTGGAGATTATAATTTTCAAACTTCTACAACTTTCTAAAGCTCAGTGTGCTGTGAACAAGGGTCCAAAGAACTAGGTTCTAATCTGCGCTCATGCACCAGACAAAATCACTTACATCTCAGGGGATATTTTTTATCCACATAATGAGGAGCTTGAATAATTTTATCTGTATGTTCCTACTTCATGCTGGTGTCACTAGCAGTTATCTTGTATAACACTATAGTCTATGACTCTGAGTGTGAATAGGGACCACATCCTATTTATATAGTCTTGACCTGGTTGTTCTTTAAATGTGTCATACTCTCTCTCATTTTTTTAACCTCATTTTGAAAGAAGTGGTTCAGCTTTACAATCCCCCGTTTAAACATCCACCACAAATTGCCTAGCCTTGGATAGCTCATTCTTCGCTTCCCAGGCACTATAGCTTTTCTTACAGAAAAATGAGAACTTTGGAATTTTAATACTTCTAGTTTGGGACTATTTAGGGAACTAAATGCCATGGGTGACTTTTCTTACACGTGAAAATCAGTTGCCCTCATTCTAATTTTCTAATTTCTCTCTAATTCATAATGTTAATGTCTAAATAAATGGCTGTAGTGACTGCTGTGTTTTATCCTGTTCTCCTGAAATGAAGGAAAAGGAGGGAGGGAGGGAGACTCACCAGCCCTGGGAATTTTTGCTTTTTAAATTTCTTCATTACCAGAATATTTTATGCTTTTAGGGTCAGATGAGATATCCTTAAATTAAAAAATCTATGTGCTATGATATTTAAAAAGTGAAATGTTATTTAAGAATTAGTGAAGAAAAAGGGCTCTAGTTTTCAAGCTAACCTTTTTTATGCCAAGTACAAGGACAGTGCACACATCCAAAGGTGGCATGATGTCATTAATGACCCTCTTCAGACAATTTACTTGAAACGTTTCCCACTTAGCTAAAGGGCGTCGATCATTTCAGACTGGCAAGGGACTAGTTGTAAAAAGAATGCAAATAACCAATGTGGGCCCCTGTTTTATTTTTATGGTATCATCCAAAGTGACCATTTCCTTTTTATCCTTTTAGAGATATATGATTCCCCTAAGTATCTCTCTAAACTTCTGTAATTATTTATTTTCTACATAGCAATACTTTGTCATTCTAATTTTAAGTACTGAGCTTCCTTTCATCTAGCAGCTGAGGCACTTTGTTGTTTTTCCAGGATCCCCACAGTTTATCTGAGAGAATTGATGGGAGATACTCCAAATACAGAGTTCGCAGAGAGTCTCTTCAGCAGCACCGAGATGACCCCAAGTACAGAATCAGAAGCTTCAAAGTAAGGTCCATCATACACACCTCAGTCTCTGAGCACCGCTCGTGTTGATGGCTGCAGCCTTTCAGCAGCGCCTTCAGGGTTCATTTAAGAGTACTTGTAAAAGAAAAGATTCCATTCGATGCACGGAATAGATGTTCCATTTTGTGGGAGCAGAGAACCGAAAGATAGTGCTTTCAATTTTTACATGGGAACTGATCTTTACTTTTATGCTGCTGTTGCCTGATACGTTGTTTGTCTGTGGGAATTGATGTTGCTTAAGAAACCCTGGACCCAAAAACCCCTAGTCTCCTGGGTGGTTAAAGGCTAAGTGTGGATGGTTGCTGTTGTTCATGCAGAAGTTCAAAGTTCAGCTGTTCTCAGTGCTGAAGTCCCTGGTAGGTAAAGTAGGTGTAGTACTTTGTAAACTATGGTCTTGGCGTTTACAGTCACTCGTCAGACTTTTCCTGAGGATCCGGACTCCATACTACTAAAGCTGCTGTTCATTAGGACGGAACCAGCATATAGGACAGTGGAAAGATTTGACCATGTTGACAAGAAGTCTACCATTCCCTAGATTCTCCTCAAGACCCACCTGGGCTGTGGGTGATTTTAGAACCATTTGACTCTCAACGGTTATTAGCAAGAGCAGGGTTTCTCGTCCTTGGCATTATTAACATTTGGGTCAGAGAACTCTGTCATAGAGGCTGTCCCGTGCATTGTAGGATATGTAGCAGCAGCCCTAGAGTGCACTCACTAGATGCCAATGGCATCCCCCATCCCAAGCTGCAGCATCAAAAACTGTCTCCAGACCCTGCTACAGGGCCCCTGGAGGGCGAAACTGACCCCCGTTGAGAACACTGACCTAGAGGGAATCCATCTATATTCTAATGTATGCTCTGAGTCAATTTATGGGGGAAAAGAAGCTAAAGGCTCTTTGGGCTTTTTTATATTCTTACAGACTTAAGTATGTATGAATACTCATTACACTGTATATGTTTACTTATTACAGCCAAATGTAATTATTTCTAAGAAGCTTCTGTCTCCTCTGAATGTGATATGATAGAACATGCAGTGGATATAAAAACAGTGTTCCTTTCTGCATTCCTCCCCAGCGTGCTTAAAATGAGCACTCTGTTTCCTCAGTCCCCCCAAAACTTAACACTATTATGCCACATTATTGATGCCCTTATTGGGAAGAGGCAATCCTGCGACTTTCTACCATTTTACCTTTGTTTTTTTACAGATTGCCATTATGGACTATAGTGGGCACGTTGTTGTTTTATACAGCAAATTTTAAGTTTGCTAAATAATTTTCCAGCGTTCCCATTAGGTTCCCATATACTCAAGTGTCTCTCCACCATTTATTTACAATGGTGTTGCTGACTGTAAACAGAAATACAAGGTCTAGACATCAATAGCTAATAACAATAACTACTCATTATCGGGCCAACCACATGAAATTACTCTTTTTGTACGTGTTGCATGCTTTATATACATTATCTCATTTCATCTTCATTGCAACCCTGTTGGGTTGGCATCTTTTTTTTTTTTTTGTCTTTTACTATAGAAGAAAGCAAGGTTTTAGAGCAATCCAATGGCTGAATCAATTAAAACCTGATTACTAGCTTCAGTAATCTATGCCCTTGACTAGCAGGTTATTACAAGATAAATTTGGACTTTCATACACCTTAATTTTTCTAGAAGTCACCAAGTATAGAACTGTGCTTTTAGTGTGTAAAAGTAGGTTGTCTCCACAAATGTATAAACACAATACATTATTCTTAATTCAACAGAGGTCGAGACGTAAGTACAACATTTTAAAAGTTATTTCTATTTTCAAGTGTTTTATTTGCACTTAGAAATTATTTCTTACTGTCTGGTGAAATCCGTGCTATCTAGCTGCACCCAAATTGATATGAATCAGTGCAATTTGCATAACAGCATATGAATGTTTAACATGTTCAGCAAGTAATCTCATTGGAGTTCTCTTTTAAATTAAATTTGCAGCTGAAGAGGAAATCAGGCCTGGTTTGTAAGTGAGGCCAACACTTAGCAAAATGAGAAATATGTTTTGCAGATACGTGGTGCAAGTATAGGAAAGGGCCACATTAATATGATGACATTGTTCCACATTAGTACTACTTAAACGTTGTAAAGCATTGATTCTTTTCCGTGATGATTATGTAGACTTTCACCATATGGAACACGTGTCTGGCCTAAAATAGTACAGTAATCTAACAAAACTTATGCAAATACCACATTTTTTGTAGTCATTAGAGAAGGAAATGTGGGAGGACATTTTTGCCAACCAATGATCATTCACTTAGATGCTTTTTATGAAAATAATTTATTTAAAAAGCCTGAGAGGAGAGGCAGCTTCAAAAGAAGCATGAGCTCATATGGGCAGAGAGAAAGTTGTTAATCATTTCTGGGCTTCTGGATAATCAGGAGAGCTACTTCTGGTTAATCACTGACATCCTGAAGAAAATGCTTCAAATGAGCGTCACTGGGACTCTTTCTATCAAGAGAGAACATGCCCCACTTTTATAAGACATTATTTCAGCAGCTATTAACTTCCCACATGTTTTGCAAGGACAGAGTTCAAAGAAAAGGCACGTTGCAAGGACTGACTTTATTGCTTCAACTGAAAACTGGTTCTAGGAAGTCAGTTACAGAAGGGTTTAGTTTAATTCAACAAACATGTGCTGTGCAGCTACCAAATTGCAAAGCACTGCACCACCTGTTAGAGATGGGCATGGGGGACGTGTAAAGATGGAGAAAGTATTGCCTTCTAGGAGGGAACCGTTATCAATTTGTCTTAATCCTTATGGATTAGAGCAGGAGTCAGCAAACTGTCACCCATGGGCCAAATCTTGCCTGCCTTCTTCTTTTGTAAATAAAGTTTTATTGAAACGCAGCCACACTCATTTATTCTCACAATGTATATGGCTGCCTTCACACTCAACAGTAGACTTGAGTAGCTGCAAGAGAAACTGTATGGTCTAAAAAGTCTAATATATTCATTCTCTGGTCCTCTAGAAAAAGTTTGCCAACTCCTCATCCAGAGAAAGGAGAAATTACCAATCCAGTCTTTCTTCCTTTGCACATATATAAAATATTCCCTTTTCCTTATTTACCAATCAAATAAATACTGCTCAAACTCTTTGGAAAATCATAACACTTATCCATTCATTTGAAAAATATTCATTGAATGTCAGCTCTGTGCCAGGAATTTACTAGATGTATGGGACTCACATCATTAAATTAAATAGATAAGAATCCCCGCCTTCTTGGAGCTTCCATTCTAATTGTAGAATATTCATGTTTGTTGTTGTTACTTAAATATAACATGCAACAAACATTTACTGAGTTCCTGCTGTACACAGGCACTCTGCTAGGGCTAAAGAGAATGGCATAATAGGAAAGATCATGACCAAAGCCTCAGGAATTCAAAGCCTCCCCACAAATGACTGTCATGCAAAGGAGAAAGGGATAAATGCTATTGCAGAGACCTCGACAGACCGCAATGGGAGTTCAAAGAACAGAAAGGAGCTCCAAAGTCTTTTTTAAAAACAGTTTGTGATGACAAGGTTCAGGGAAATATTTTATCCTCATCTCTTTGGAAGAGAGTGGCTATTAGCATTACAGCTGCACAACCCTGACTGTATTACTATTGACAGACAAATAACTCTTGGGATAGGAGGCCCATGTTAGGAACTGGCTCCTCACGTCGCTGCCGATGTAGGAAGGCAGTGAGATGTCCACTCTGACCACACGGATGGTGGAGGGAGGGTTTAGCAGGAAGCCAGGCTCTTTTGCAGCCCAGGCAAGAGCCGTGTCCTGTGATTTGCTCTCATAGCAATCAGCAGAACAGAAATTATCAGATTTCTAGAAACCCATTGGGCTTTTCAGCAGGACCAATGTCCACAATTGCTGAGAGGATAATATAATATTGTTCTTTCTTTTTTAAGATTTTATTTATTTACTTTTAGAGAGAGAGAAAAGAAGGGAGAAAGAGAGGGAGAGAAACATCAATGGGTGAGAGAAACATCGATCGGCGGCCTCTCGCATAGCCCCAATCAGGGACCTGGCCCACAACCCAGGCATGTACTCTGACCGGGAATCGAACCAGCAACCTTTCCCTTTGCTGGACGATGCCCAACCCACTGAGTTACACCAGTCAGGTCAGTGTAATGTAATATTGTTCCAAGCTGACCGAGTAACTGGACAAAGTCTAATTTAAAAGTTTGTATTTAGGATCTAATTTAAAGCTGAACCTGACACACTGTCTCTGTCTTTGTGTCAACAACAGAAGCGTGCCATGGCGTCCCTTTCATCAGGCCCAACAAAATTTCTGTGGGACAGTTTCCCTTGCTGTCCCAGCTGTTTCCAAAGTCAGCTAATAGCATCACATCACTAATCTGAATTCACGGAGGAGCATGGTTTTGTTTAAGAAATCCCCATTTGCTACCTGCATTTTGTGCTCTCTACCCACACTAAATATATGGTCTTAATTAGCAGGGGGCTCTTAGTAAAATCACAGAGGGCATGTTTTGTTCCCAGCCTTCCTCCTCCTGAAAGGAAACTCATGATTTTCAATTGTTAGTTGAAGAGTTGGTATATAAGTTCTTTTTGAAGAAGCAGATGTGTTATAAGATGAGATGCGGCGGGTGAAGAAGTGTTGATAATGTCTTTCAGCAGCAGTTTATGAAAGTTTGCCAACGGCCTTTGTCATGTTTGTTCAGCGCAAGCATGTGTCTGGTATTAACTATGCTCTGCTCCTGGGAGCTGTTCGAGTCTCTTCCTGAGCTGTTTATACTTTGCTCAGAGCAGTTAATGGCTGTTAGACTTTCTCTCTGGTCAACTACTTCTGTACATACATTAAACCTTTACAGCAGTAACTTCTGATGCATGGTGTACATAACTCCTGATGCAGGTCAAGATTATAGGTGATTTTTATTTAATAACTATTAAAATGTGTCACTAGCGTGTTATTCAGGTAACTTTACAAACATTGCTTGGGAATAACAGTGGCAACGTGGTGGGGCGTGAGGGAGAATTTTAACCGCACAACACCCGGATTACCTCATTTCTAACCACCTCCCTCTGTGCTGCAATAAGAAACCATATGTAAACTGCTATGCACATATAGCTGTTCGCTTCCCCCAGCCTCAGCCAATTTGCCATTCTTTAAGCCTCTCATGTAGAGACTTAGGGTGCAAAGCTACTCTGTAAGTTAACTTAAATAAAATAGTTAGGTATAACTGCAGGTGAATACTGAAATTTGGGAAATGCTGTTCCATTAGATGGTATGGCTTTTGAGGGCAGATAGTCTCTGGCTGATCTTTGACTCCAGGATACACGGAAAATACATACCTGATAATTCGTGATTAAACATTCTTTTCCAGCTTTAGGCTTTCTGAAATTCTAACAAAAATTTAATTTCACACATATGAAACCCGGTAGGCAGTCAGATCATGCTAAAACCTGAAGAGATTTTTATTCTTTTGAAGTCATCAAGGCTAACTTGCCAGCCATAATATTTAACGGGTTGATTTCATTTTGCTCTTTAAAAGTTAAACAAAAGGTTGCCAGATGAGTGGGATTTTCCTTTATTGTAAAATCTGAAAATAGCCATGGATCAAAAGTGCTTATTTAGGAATCAATATGGGTTTTTAGATGAGCACATTAATTTTTTAACCTCCTTGAGCCCCACCCCACCAAACCCAGTTCCCTTAACAAGCCACCTGCTTTCACTCTGCCCATTAATGTACTCGAAAGCATTAAGAAAGGAAAGATCCTGAAGAAATTAATGTAGAAAGATACCATTTTTAATAATCTCAAGTTCAAAATTCTAGATACTAAAGGCATAAGAAGCAAGTAAATGTCTTACTAGTTTCTAGTCATGTGATAACATATTCATGTAAATAATGTTTTCTTTAAAATAGTTCCTTTAAGAGAATAAGCACCAAGTTCAATGCAGCACCATCATTAAAACATCTTTGCCTTTGTTAGGTCAGTGGCACATTCTTCTGAGCATCTTTGTTTATGGCAAATTCGTATCCACTGTGAGTAGATATGGTTTCTGAGTGTGGATTAAAGCCACGCAGAGCTGTGTCTGAAGTAGACCTAAAAAAAATATAAATAAATAAATAAAAAACTGAGTTAGGATCCTTTTCATTAGTGAGTTGCTAGGATTATTACATTTTATACAATAAAATATTAACTGGATAAGTGGCCTGATCTAGCACAGTATGTTCATGAATCTGTTCATCTGTGAATGAGTGTGGCTTTGGGTTTATAGTATCGTATACATTTGGATTTCTTGTGGTAAAGCTAGTTTGCATAGTTAGAAGTACTGGTTGTTTAGTGGTTCTGCTCAGATAGGTTTTAATCATAAAATGTTAGTGCCAGGGAGACTTAGAGAGGACCTGGTCCAGCATCCTCATTTTTTTAACATGCAGAAACAGAAAATGAGAATGTAAGAGTGGAGGTCTTCTGTTTTCTGGCTTTCACAATAGCAGACTTTCACATCTGTACTTTGGTAAAGAAAAATGAACATCTGTGACTCTGACCATTTTGAGTTCCTTAATGCCAATAGCCCTGTGCCAACTTGTGGGCTATAGGATGGGTAGATAAGAACAAAAAAACAGTGAAAGTCTCACTCGCTCTCGTAGAGGTTAAAAGCTAAACTGGCAGCCATGCAGATGCAGATAGGGAGGGCAGGCTCAGAGTACACCGTCTGCCCAGATCTATCTTTCAAATAGGAATAAAATTTACTGAGGAAGAGGGTCAGCTTTTTCAAGCACTGATGGGGATTTGGGAATGAAGAATGGGGAAGAGATGGAGGGACAATATCTTGTTAGTGTAGAGACAAATTCTGGAAAACATTTCTGCCACAGACTCAGAAACACATAAATGTTTTTTCCTTCTCTCCAGAGGAAGGGTTGGATAAATTAAATTTTCTTAAAAAATTAAATGTATCATTTGTCTTATAAACTTTGAACTTATAATATTCCTGAGAGAAAAGTCCTTGGTGGGCGTCATTAAATATTAATCATTAGAGATCAGTTTAGCAAAGACATTTTAGTCAGGTTGGAACAGCTTTTAAGAAACCAATTACAATGTGGGTTATGAAAGAGAAGTGGAAGAAACCCAGGGAAAATATTAGAAAATGCAAGTCCCTTCACCCAGTGGAATTTTTGCAGAGAACTCTGGCTAACTAACTTGTTGAGACTTAAGACAGCAATAAAAATAGGTCCTTGTGCTAAGGATATAAGAATTGGTAAAAACCAAAGCTAGGATTGCTAAAATTGCAAAAAATTTTCCTTTTTAAAAAATACTTTCTTTTTAATATTTAAGTATTTGATTAAAGGGTAGGTAAGAACTACAAAAAAACCCCACCTTATGATCACCTTGTAAAATTTACTTTTATAGAAATTCCACAAATTGAACAACATTTTATAATTGGAAGACATGAAGGTATTTTTTTTACCTTCTAGTATATTGATTGTTCAAAGAATTGTGAAATATTTTTCTTTCGGAGTATCCATTTAGGTTTCATTTCATTAGTTGTATTTCAGGGTAATCTGTTGGATTCTGGCAGTCTTTTTAAGACTGATAAAATGTTGAAACTTAAAGATATATCAGAGGTAAGCTTCATTTCTACATGTGAAAAAAATGTGACTGGTGGAATAAGTCAATGATTTTAAAGGGAAGAGAGAACAGTTCTAAATTTTATGTACCTACTAATAGAGTGTCAAATTACATGTAGCAAACAACAATAGAACTATAAGGAAAAAATAAATACATTCATAATCACAGTTAGAGATTTCAACATTCCTCTTTCAGTCTGTAGTAGAACAGTAGGCAGAAAGTCACTCACACCATAGAAGACTTGACCAACACTATCAGCCAGCTTGACCTGACGTCTATAGAACACTCCACCCAGCAACAGCCGATCACACACACTCAAGGGCACATCAAACATTCTCCAAAGCAGACTACATTCTGGGCGATAAAACAAATCTCAATGAGTTTATGATGACTGAAATTATACAAAGTACGTTGTCTAACCATGATGGAATGAAACTAGAAATCAATAACAGAAAGATATCTGGAAAGTTCTCAAATATTTAGAAACTAAATAGCATACTTCTAAATAACCCATGGGTGGGTCAAAGCAGAACTCAAAAAGAATATTAGAAAATATTTTAACTATATGAAAATAAAAGTGCTGTTTATTAAAACTTACGAGATTCAGATAAGGAGTACTCAGAGGGAAATTTATTACATTAAATTATATATTACAAAAGAAGAAAAGTCTCATGTAGATAATATAAGTTTCCACCTTAAGACACTAGACGGTTGCCCTGGCTGGTGCGGCTCAGTGGATTGAGTGCTGGCCTGCGAACCAAAGGGTCGCTGGTTTAATTCCCAGTCTAGGGCACACGCCGGGGTTGTAGGCCGGGTCCTTGGTAGGGGGTGCATGAGAGGCAACCACACACTGCTGTTTCGCTCCCTCTCTTTCTACCCCTCTGACCCCTGTCTAAAAATAAATAAATAAAATCTTTAAAAACAACAACAAAAAGACACTAGAAAGTTAAGAGCAAATCACGCCTAAATTAAGTAAAAAGAAGAAAATATTAAAGAGCAGAGATCAATGAAATAGAAATTGTAAAAATAGGGAAATATATCAAAACTAGAATTTTTGAAAAGATCAATAATATTAAAAACCTCTATCCAGATTAGGAAAAAAGAGGGAGAAGATACAAATTTTCAATAAAGGGACGGAAAGATATTGCTAGAATTTCTGCAGACATTGAAGGGGTAGTTAGGAAATACATATGAACAGCTCTGCTGATAAATTTGATAACTTAGATGAGGTGGATACCAATAAACAGCCTAAAAATGTGCCACCTGGCAACTCTACTTCCAGGAACACATGCCGAGATAATAAATTTAAAATATAGACAAGGCTTTATGCACCAGAATGTTTATCAAGTAATTATTTATAATAGAAAAAAAAGTCAAATCATGCCCTGGCTGGTATAGCTCAGTGCATTGAGCACAGGCTTGTGAACCAAAGGATTGAGGTTCAATTCCCAGTCAGGGCACATGCCTGGGTTGCAGGCCAGTTCCCAGCAGGGAACCCACGGCAGGCAACCATACATTTATATTTCCTTCTTTCTCTCCTTCCCTTCCCCTCTAAAGATAAATAAATAAATAAATAATAAAAAATCTTTTTTAAAAAAGTGAAATCAACCTTAAATTTCCATCAATAGGAGATTAGTAAAATAAAGCTATGGTTAACCATAATGATGGTAATGATAACAGAAAATTTCCATATATAATGTTACATCAAAAAAGAAAAAAATATAATTATCAACAAATGGTGATCTCAATTTATAAAGATATTTATAAATGAGAACTAGAAAAAATTTACCCTTACACTAGGCTAATAATAGGTTTATTTTTAATTCGTTGTATTATTTACTTTATTCTGAATTTCCTCTGTATTTTCCAAATTTGCTAAAAATGAAATATCAATGCCATATTTCAACTATCGTATGTCAAGAACTGGTTTTATAATTAAAAGTATAAATTATTCTTTTTCTGTGAACAGAAAAGTTATAACCTGTGCTTGCATTCGGTTGATTTTGCTTTAGAAATTTAAAACCATGCTTTTTGGGAAAAATGAGTAGGGTTTTATGTCTTTGTGTGGTGGCCCCTTCCTCTGGCCAGCACATCGCAAGGCTGTCTCTGCCCCATCTGCTCCCTGCAGCCCACACCTGCATGTCTCACTGCATTCCTCAGGCCGGGTGTCAGTGGGCCAAATGTGAGCGTGTTTGTGATCCCTTAAGTTTTCCTTTCTCTTATTGACCCATAGTCGTTAAAGCAGCTTTTACCAGGAACTCCATTTCTTATGCTTTCCTCTTTCATGCTTCATATAAAAACCATGATTAAATAGAGGTAGCGAACATTGGTTGATAACGTAACTGTCCTTTCATTTGTGCATCTTCCAGCTCCACCTAGGCTGTTGGTACTTCACATCCAAACTGTGATAGCCAGGCCCACTGCCCTGCCTCCAGTTGTCCAGGGCCAGCTCCTTCTACAGTCGCTGGGACACAGTGTATATCCCCTCCTTTCCAAAAGTCCTGTAGAGAATGACTTCTGGTTTCTTGTGAAATCCCCATAAATGACTTGGTTAAAAACCTCAGGGTCGTCTTCTTAAATAGACTCAAACTCCCTTTTTGGTACACGAAGGGTAATGATCTTAAACCATATGAGGGCAGAGTAAATGGGTTTTTTACAAATGTATATAAACATGTCCTTTTGGGTCTTTCTTTTGCATTTGCATAATACAAAAGAAACAAACAAGCAAGCAAAATATAACCAGAGACATTGAAATAAAGAACAAACTGACAATACCCAGAGGGGAGGGAGGAAGAGGATAATGGGAGAAAGAAGGGGAAGGGTCATCAAGGAACACGTATAAAGGACCTATGGACAAAGCCAAAGGGGGGTAGGATTGAGGGTGGGAGGTGAGGGGTGGGAGGGGCAGGGGAAAGTAGTGTTGAGAAAATGGAGACCACTGTACTTGAACAATAATAAAAATAAATGAAGTCTTAGCTCATGAAAAAATAAAATAAAATATAAACTTGGTACTTGGTGTGGAGAGCAACACCTAAATCAGCAGCTTGTGCTGTTGCACGAGGCTCTGCTGGACACGGTGGCTGTGTCCGAGGAATCCGTTCGGGCCCCTGGACTGCAGTTGTTTCACCTAGACTCTTTGGCAGCATCCCTGATCCCCCCTCCCTCGACCCCACAGTTATCCTCGATTGCAGTTTGTTAGCTGCTATTCCCATGTCAGCGCTTGTGCCTCTCCAGGCTGTTCTCCACCAAGACCAGAGGAATCTTTGAGAAATATAAATCAAAGCACATCATTCCTCTCCCTAAAACCCCTGACTTCCTGATTTATGTAAGAATATAAGTCCCAAGTCCAAATTTCACCTCGGGATCTCATTATAACCTCTTTCCCCAGGTTCAGTCTTCCTAAGCCACGGGCCTGCCTTCGGTTTTTCAAACCCACCCCTCTTTCTCACCTCTGCACTTTCACAGGTGTCTGGGTCATCATTCCCTGACCTCTGTCTCCTGCTTCCCTTACTTCCAACTTTCCCACCATCCACCCACGAGTTGTCACCTGGCTGATTTACTGATTTATACTCAGCATTCAAATATGGCTGTAAATATCACCTCCCAGGGGAGCCTTTTGGACCACAAATCTAAGTTTAGTTGCCTACTATTTTCTGTTCTTGCTCTCATAGCACTTATAGTTTTTCATTTTATTGTTATTTCTTTTATATGTTTAATGCCATTCTTTTCTGCATGCTAGAAGATTTCATGACCATATACCTCCATGTTTTGTTTCTTGTTTGACCAGCACATAGTGGGTACCCAATAAATTATTGTTAATGAATGAATGAGTAAAAGAAAGAAAAAAATAAATTGTGTAAATAATTAGAAAACATTCCAGAGAAAAAAGTTGCAACTTTACTGTCACAAAAAAAGTATATTAAGGCATCTAATTTGAATCATATTAGTAAAATTTATGAAGTTATAATTCCAATTTTCAGCTAAGATTTGGGAAAAAAGACACATTCATGTAATCCATGATGAAAGGCACCTTTTCTGTGTTCATTTTTGTTTATGTATTAAATATTTATTGATGAGTAAGAGAATTAATATAATTATGGGAAGCAGTCTAGCTCAATGTATTTAAAACATCACATTGTTTTTATTGACCCAGATTTCCACCTAAGAATTTGTCACAAGCAGTAGTCCTAAATATGGAAAAGGTTATATATTTAAAGATATTTTTCACAGTGTTATTTATAGGAGTAAAACATCGGAAACCACCTAAATGCTCAGTAAAGAATGCTATGCTAGCTAAATATAGTAAGTATATCCACTAGATAGTATATGAGTCACCCAAATAGTAAAGATTGGGATAATATAATGACTTCAGAAATGTTTATATTATGAATATAAATAAAGGAACACTGAGTTTTATGACAATGTTTACAAATCCTACCCACAGGAAAAAAAGACTGGAAAGAAATATGTCATGCTGTTAATGGCTATGGGCGATTTCCTTCTCTTTAAAAAAAAGTTTTCTTGTACATGCACAGATTTTATTTTTTTACAAGGGTTATAATTATATTAAATTATGGTGTAGCCTAGCTTGTATACTGAGGTCTAATTTCATTTTCAGTAGGTTTAAATGAATCTCAATTCTTACATTTGTAATCAGTGAACTGAAATGCTGCACTGTTTTGTTTTTCTTAGGACGACCAGACCTTCGCCGACAGTTCCCACGCTCATCATGGCTTAGATCACTCATCCTCTTGGCAGGACCGCAGTCACTTCCTGTCTAGTCCACGATTTTCACACTTTAACTGTGAGTAATTAAGTACTGTGCCCGTTTTTAAATTGGATTTAAAAAGGAAATGCAGCTAATGGAAAGATTGAAATGTAAGGTTAGCACATGATAGTAATAATCACGTTGTGTGTTTGAAAGAGATTTCATTATGAATCATACAAACAATGCCCCCCAAGTACATTTACGATATTACTCAATTTAGTACAAGTATATACGAGGTCCCTTTTTTGTAGACCTTACCCGGATCAGAAAAACTTAAAATAAATCCCCCAAGGTAATAATCTTAAGTAAGCAAAATTTTTGTGTGGAGATCATTGGTAACTGTGGATGAGTGGGCAAAAGAAGTTAGAGGATATCATAATAAAATCCAAATCATCAAAAAGTGGAAAATCTTTGCATGCAACTATTCAGAAATACATAATCTTTTGCAGTGAATAAGGATGTTAACATGATTACAGGCTACATTTCATGCTGTGAGTACAGTATGAATGTTGATAAAATGTCATCCACACCAACAAGGTGCGAGTAGTCTGTTGACCCAGGATACCACCTCCCACCACCCACTCCCACCCCTTCCCTGCTCTACCTATTCTTCAAGTTTCAGCTTGTGTTTAATGCCCTTAAAAAAGCTGTGGAACTTAAAGTTTTGAGTATGGTATCTGTTATGAGTGTCCACTGTACATCACAATTTTTCTTTAAAACCCTTCTGAGAATAATTATGGAGTTATTTGTTGTTTGAGTGACTTATTATTATTATTATTCTTTTGTTTACTGAGTCCTCTGTTCACCGAAGAGTTAAATCCATGCCGGTAGCTGCAATGTCTGTTCTGTCCACCACCGTTTCTTCAGCATCCTGCGTAGTACTGGGCACATAGTGACTGCTCAGTTAACATTAGATGAATGAGTATATGTGTCGGCATTTTGTTTTTTCAGTTCACTTTTATCCAAACCATTGGGACTCAAATGTTATTTAGTGGGTTATTTAAATAATCACATAGCTCTTCGATTTACCATGAGCATAAAGTTTGTACATTAAATCTGACAATGCTCTTATTTTTTAAAAAAATCTAGGTTGCTGTGAAATAAAATACCAAAATAAACCAAAGGAAGTAGGTCAAATGCAAAAGTGATCTCTCATTTTTTTGCTGATTTATATTTATGGATTCAATGAATAAATATTTATCAGTTTCTGATAATGTTTTGGTTTTCATTACATCATGATTAGTTTATTCCTAAAGCTAAGCATTTTCTTTTTCCTGTCTTAACCATTTATAGCAAATGATTTTATATATCCGAGTAAACCCTCTGCTCTTCTAATCAGGCAGCCACCTGTTATTGTGGATCGTATCTCAGGCTGGTTTGGGTACCTCAGGATCTGATATACATAGGCCCTTTAAAACGTTTTCATGTTAAGAAACGGAGCATTTTCTCAGGTCTGTGTGATATATGTAAACACGGAGGAGGAGGGTGGGGCAAAGCACCATCAGACGTGCTGTCCCAGCCAGGAAGGCATTCAGGCACCCAGAAGTCAACAGCACCACTATATGAGCAGAGCAGTCATTGCTCCGCTCCTGTTGAGTTTTGCCTTTGTGACGTTCATAAAGGCTCCCCAGAAAGACACCTGGAAGAAAGTGGTTAGAAGGCATGAGGGGGAAAATATCAAGACTTCTAGAATTTTATTTACTATTATGACAGGCAGTGGGAGACACTGTATTCAGCTTTCCACTCTGTAGCATTTCACGAGCAGCCATGGTCATTTCTCAGATACATTCCTCACAGGCAGCCATTCATTCCTCTAAAAAACAGTTTAAGAATAGGAAAAACCATCATTGAGAACATAACTGGATTAAAAATGGTTGCTGCCTGTATTGTAAAAAAAATAGCTTCAAAAGTCAATCTCCTTCTTAGTTTACTTTATTGATACACTATTTAATTAATTCATTAATTCATAGCCACACTATTTAATTAATTCACTAATTCATAGCCTTGTTTTAAACTCCTTTTTGACAAGTTTGTTTATGACTTTTCTCATATACCTACCTAAGTGTTTCCCAGGGTACTTCTAAAATTTAATCATAGACACCTTATTCTTAACATTTTTATGTTATTGAATTAAACTTATTCATAGAAGTCACATTTATTCTTATTTGCTTTTCTGATGAAACTTGAATTTTCTATATACTTTTTATAATGTGGTATTTTAGAAGTGGATTAGGATCACCCTGAATACAACTCCATTTTTGTATCACAAACAATGTCAGCTTATTTATAGAAATTGTTCTGTAATTTTTATTTAACCTCCTTTTAAACTTCTAAAATTACAAAGGAGAGATTTCAACCCCAACAAGGGGAAAAACATTGCCTTCAGTAAATTCATGATGCAGAGAATTGAAGTTGTCTTTAAAAGTATCATTAATGTCCTCATAGGTATGAGAGAAAATATTACATCCATTAAAAATAAAAGCAGAATGCTAAGAAAAAGGAACACAAGATAAGAAGTCTCATAAACTTAAAATATGTTAAACTAGAAAGGTGAAAAACAAAGTTGAAAAAAATCACAAAGAAAGTAGACAAAAAAAAAAATAAAGAATGGGGAAATAGGAGAGAAAAAATAAGATACTGAGTTGGCCAAAAAGTCCATTACATTCTCTTCCATAAAAGACACATTTTTCATTTTCACCAATTATTCTATTGATTTGGATATTTTGGTATGTTGGCTATCTTCCGTGTGGTATAACATTGATTGTTCTCAATTAATGACTCGATTTTATCACTGTCAACTTCAATTGGTCTATCTACCGGACCAAGGACAGTCGCCCATTGAGAAATCACCAGCATGAAACTTCACAAACCAATTTTGACACATTTGATCAGTCATGACACCTTCTCCATACACTGCACAATCTTTCTTTGCATTTCAGTTGCATTTTTAGCCTTCTTGAAATAATAAAGCATAATATGCCAGAAATGTTGCATATTTTCTTTCATCTTCAATATTAAAATGGCTACACAAAAATTCACCAATTTTGATAAGTTTCTTCTAAATGCACATTGATATGATATCTCTCACAATACAATCTAACAAAATTGTGTCGAATGAAGTTAAAGACAACTAAGTGCTACTAGATGGCTCTAGGGAAAAAAAAACAAATGAACTTTTTGGCCAACCTAACATTTAGAAAATCAGTTCAAGAGAGATTGTACCTGATTAGTGAGAGTCTTTGGATAGGAGAACAGAGAAAGCAGAACAAAGGCCAGAAGAGGGCAGGTTTTCAAGGCCCACCCAACAAGACCTGTTGCACTGCTGCCTTCCAGAGACTTTCCTTCACCCTCTTCCTATGCCGATACCCATGCATCCCAGACCCTGTGCCTTTCTCTGCTTGTTTTAACGAAAGGGGCTCTGACTGGTATGACTCAGTGGATTGAGTGCCAGCCTGTGAACCAAAGGGCCACTGGTTTGATTCCCAGTCAGGGCACATGCCTGGGTTGCAGGCCGGGTCCCTGGTGGGGGGCACATGAGAGGCAAGCATACATTGATATTTCTCTCCCTCTCTTTCTCCCTCCTTTCCCTTCTCTCTAAAAGTACATAAATAAAATCTTTAAAAAAAAAAGAAAGGAAGGTAAATGTTTGGTCTTTGTATTTCTGAAAATGGATTTCCTTTCCACTTAGTGAAAACTTTGAGTGGTTATAAAATTTTAGGTTGAAAGTGACTTCTGAAGTGATTGCATTATTATTTTTCAAAATCCAATGCTGCTGTTGAAAACTTTTTGTCTTTACTGTTTAACTCCTACTCCTTTGAAGTAATCTTCTCCATCACCACTAACTACTTACTCAACCCGGGGAACTTCTAGGATCTTTTTAACCCCACTGAGTTTTGTAATGCTATGCCTGCCTGTGGGTCTTATCTTATTTACTTTACAAGCTACTTACTGGGTGGGCCCTTTTAATCTGGGCACTCATCTTCTGTTCTATCATATTGAAGGAAGAAAGCAAAGATCCCATCAAGAAAATCTTTGAGAAATAAACACAGAAAAGAATTGATAGATTATTTGCTTCAGTTGAGCACTTCAGAAACAAACTACTAATAGAAATACAGCAGATCTAATTGAGCCATTAGAAACAATTAAGGGTGGCCATAGAGAAAGAGCAAATAAAAAAACAAAAATAAAACATGAGTCAGTTAATAATTCCAGGGAGGAAATTGAGCAAGAAAAGAAACGTTTTTACAGTATACCTATTAAGTTTGTGTGAGCTGTATTTACATAGTCGTAGTAATATAAATACTCACTATTGACATAACTTGAAGTTCAGATGTAACTATATAGGGAGAATGGGGTGAGGAGAAATGGGTGGGTGTGGAGAGGTCTAAAAATGATAAATCAGAAAATAGCAATATAAGCTTCTCTTATTTATAAAAATCGAAGTAAATACAGAAAAGTAAGTCTAAAAGAGTTGATTGTGGTTGACTCTAGGGAGCAGGATTGTGGGATTGGGAGGGATGGGGCAAGAGACTGCAGTCTTTCCACAATATGTAGACCTTTGGTGCCATTTGATATATTTATGATGTATACCCAGGCTGAAAAAGGAATCTTATTAAAATAAAATGCTATTAAGAGAATCCCAGCTTTTATGTCTGACTAGCAAGCATTTGATTTTCTCGTTAACTTCCGAACACGAAAGCCAGGGGTTGGAGTTTGGAGCCCTTGGACCTGTATGGAGACGAGAGGGCTGGACCGCTGTCGGGGCTGAGGCAGGCATGATGCGTTCATGAGCCCACGGGACGGGCTCCTTTCCTCTCGACTGGGGTCTGTACTGGGTGAGACCCTTTTGTCTATGCTGCATACGCTGAGACATTCATTCTGCTGACTTCAGTGCCCTGTCAAACTGTGACCAAACTAAAGCGTAGAATCACTGACCATGGAAAAAACAAAGGAAATGGGAAAATACTGCATAATTTGTGGTCTCTGAAATGATCCAGCATTAATGAAAGTTTGTTTTAAGTAGTAATTTATGTCAGCTTTGTGTAGTTCAGGTCAATTCGAGAAAAGGTAGATTCCTTCTGCCAGGAGGAAGGGGAGAAATGTATAAATTGTAAGTTTATATTACCATTGGAAATGGGAACACAGAAATCCATTATTTCGAGCCATGATTACTACCAAATTTATCCTGGCTGGCTAGAAGTCATGGCCGTGACTCAGGACACTCTTTTAGAAGACTTGGATTCCATTACCTTCAGCCTCTAGACAGTGGGGGCTTAGTAAGAGAGACTCATAATGCCAGCTTTTGAAACTGTCGTTTTTACTTTTTATAAGTAGTGACTGACCACTAGTCTCCCATGTATAGCTCCTTTTAGGCTAAAGGAACACACTTCAGGACAGGCCTTAAGACCAGACTTGAGTGAGGCCTGTAGTGATGTGATGACTTCCCCAATTCTCGAGTCCTTTGAGATTAACATCCTTGATGGTTGTGGAGTTGGTACCTCTAAACTGAGTTGTAAAAAGACACGCTGATTGCAAATCTTCTGTAATTCTAAAACTGTTGTAAATGATGTTTATTGTAGTAAATAAGTGATCCCAAAAAGACTGGACTGATTTTTTCATAGGGGAAAAATGTTATCTCTGAGGATTATTATAGGCATTGGAAGTGAATCATGCCTATTAATCTAACCTGATAGTCTCAGAAAAGCAAATCAATGAAAGTTGCTTTAAAAAGAACTCTATTTCACTCCCTCACCTCAGTTTTCATTGCTATAAAAGGAAAAGAAAAGTTAAGTATTCTCAGTTCGTGTGATGAGGTGCGTGTCGTGGGAGTTTAAGTCCCTCGGATGAAAAACAATTTCTCCAGAGGAACAGCACACTCTTTTCACTTCTGCGTTGTACTTCAGGGCCCACCCAGCTGACTCTGAATAGACACTTCACATGCAGTCTGCCCTCCAGCTTGTAGAATAAAATGCCCAGGATTTATGGCAGGAAAATGTTTCAGTACTGATAAGAAAAAAAATGTTTTGTTTTATTTTTGGGGAATGATTTTTTAATTTCATGACAGCATAGCTCTTCTGTCTCTCCATTTTATAGGTTCATTTTACATGATAGGGATTTTTTTTGTGTGGCTGTCTTTTCCCTGACCAGTAAAGTGCCAGAGATTTTTATATAATTGAGTGCTGATTATTGCAGTTTGACAAGGTACTTTCTAGAAAGCAACTGGAAATTTCCCAATGGGCTATCTCTTAAAAATTCTGTAAGATATTCGTTTGTTCAGGCAACATTTACTAAGAGGTTATGCACAAGGCTCTCTGTTTGGCTCAGGGGGTATTAGCTGTGACAGACAGGGTCAGACAGGGTCAAACTGGACAAACAGGGTCACCTCATCTCATGGAGGGAATAGGTAGTAAGCATGTGAACAGTTTAACATGGTGATTGGTGGAATCAAGATAGAATGGTAGAAGATACCTGGAACAGGACCGCTACTTTAAATTAGGGATCCGGAGATGTCTTTCTGAGGACGTTACCATCGAATTGAGTGAGACCTGAATGACAAGAAGCAGCAGCTGCAGCAGCTGAGTTAAAACTGAACTGGAAGAGGGAGCAGTGCAAGCGCAAAGGACCCAGAGAAGAAAGGGACATGATCTAGAGAGAGAGGGGACACTGAGCAAGTGAGTGAGAGAGACAGAGAGAGAGAGAGAGAAAGAGAGAGAGGTCCCAGTGGGGCTGAAGTCAGATGTTTGGATTTTATTCTAAGTTTTCTGGGATGCCACTGGGGTAAGGTGGGGTGGGGGGTGTGGGTAAGGAGGAGAATGACCTAATCTGATTTAGCTCTGACTGTGGTGTGGAGAAAGGGGCAAGACGAAACAGGGAAAGAGAAAATGGTGGCTTGGGCTGGGGTGATGGTGATAGAGACGGTGTAAAGCAGAAGAACTCGGGTGAATTTGGAGGCATAACCATCAGAACTTACTCCTAGATTGGATGGGTGAACAGCCAGGACAAGGGAAGGGAGGAACCAAGATCTGAGGAACTAGGTGATTGAGTATGTCATTTTCTGAGATGGAGAAGAGTACGGGACGGGCAGGCAGCAGAGAGGAGAAATCACGCAGGAAGATTTCACATAGGTGGAACTCACAAGAGATGCTAGGAGGTGGTATAAAACACGTAAATGAAAATCCCAAATCTAGCCTCAATTTCCTTTCGTGTAACAAAGTATATTCTGTAAAAAGGAGTTGCTTAAGATTTCTCCCTCCAAAATCCTGTGTGTGCTTTATATCATTGTACTGACCACACACGTCTTCCACTCTCAGATACTTCAAATCCACCTCCCCCAAGTTAAATCACATGAATGTTTTTTTAAAATATAGTAAACCAATTAAATTTATTCCTACATTGAAAGTCTGTTAGGCCATGTAAAATTTACAGGAAACTAGATGAAACCAATGATTTCAATAGTTGTTCAGCCCAGGGATTGCATTCAGCTGAGTTTATTTCTCTTTCTCTCTCTGTTTTTTTTTTTTTAACCTCACCAGCATTTACCACAAGAATATCTGCTCCCGATTCACCTTCAATCAAGGAAGATGTGACAAGATTACCAATGGATGGAACAAGTCTACGATCCAAAAAGGAGGAATACGAAAGCAAAAAAAGCAAAATGTAATCACTTGCTTTACATGAGTGTTTTACAAATAATAGCATATCCACCCTTGCTGCAACCTGGCCCACATTATCAAGCAAACATATCTGAAGTGTATGCTCCTCAGCATTGCCGAACATCAACTAAGATAACAATACAGTTGGTCCTTGTGAAAGATAAATTAAACCAATCCAAATAATATCAGCTCGTGAATGACTTACAACTAACTTATTGGCAACTTACACCAGCACAGAAAGTGATATTTTCACTTTGCATTTTCTTTTTCAGGTGTGGTCAGTCACATCTTTCCAACCAAAATTCAGATTTATAATTGAAGTCTTTCAAAAATGACTGGCTAAAAAGGAGGAAAATGAATTCCCCTTGAGGCAGAATTTGCCAGCACTTTAGATTCAGGGAGTATTTATATACAATTGATTTTTTAAAGTGCTTTCTCCCTAATAAATTATCATGTGTTATAACATGCCATGGAAATATGCAAATATAATATTAGCTCACTTTATAAATGCTCGGGATTGTTCAGTTCATCATCTCAGCAGTCTGTTACTACATGCAGTATCTCAACATTATTTCCAATCACCCATATTAAATAGCAATAAAGAATTTAATTTACAATGCTCTCTGAATTGTAGAGCACTGTAGAGAATTCATTGCACAATTTATTTATTTGTCTTTTTGTTGCCAAATATCCCACTGCAATCACTTCAGTCATCTCCTGGACCATCTTTGGTCTACTCTGACCAAAATCATAGTACCAAACTCCTGTGTCCATGAGATTGCTCTGCAGGAGTCCTCATACGATTTGGTACTATCTGTCTCCTTTCAGCATCTCAGCTTTTCCAACATCAAGGTGTCATTAAGAACTTATCTTCATTACATGCTGATGTACCAGTGGAGAAGGATTTCTATTCAATGCTAAATAATGGTAAACATCCAGGCACTAAGTCATCTTTGGGTCATGGTGGAAAAATTCTGCACAGAGGCAAGGACAATAAAGCAACACCTTCCTAATGTGCATCACATTTTGTGTTTGTTAGATTTCTCATCTGTCATAATAGGCTTCCATTGCCACTCAAGATATGTCTTCCCAACTTAGAATATTTGAATGTGCAGAAGACGTGACACTCTTATTCTGTGAACATAAATGCTACAGTTACCACTGAAGATGAAGCTGTTTTATGCCCCCAAATTCCATAATGCAAATTACATAACCTCTGAGAGTACAGGCATGCATGTTATCATTTATTCATTCCCTAAACCTTTTATTGAGTTCTTACTAGAGGCCAGTCATTGTACTAGGAAGGAAAAAAAAAAACATAAAAGAAGGTGTTCATTTTCCAAATTTAGTTTGGCATGAGGAATTACATGGAAAAGGGGTGATGTGCCCAGGCTAGCTGGCAAAATTCCGGATTGCAGAACATTAAAGAGGTTTGGTTTGGTTTTGTCTAGTCTCAGGACTTCAGGCCGTTAATGTGCTAATGAGCACTATGGGGTTTTAGCAAGAATAGTCTTTTTTTGAAGGAGCAGCTCACACCCTGGTGCAGCACATACCTCTGTCACTCTCTGGCAATATCTGGGCTACTAAGAAACTGTGTCAGTATGGTCATTGCTGTTTTGACCAATATCACAATATGTTGTCTCCTTGGATCTGGGGAGGAAATTATGAGGTTTTATTCAAACCCTACAGATAACAGTTGAAAAGCTTTCCCTTAATGTATTAGTAGGAACTTCACCCAGTATATTCTGTTTAATAGGAACTGATTTAAACCATTATTAGCACATATGTGGTCTATTAAAAAAAATTATGTCAGGACAGTTAGACCTGAAAGTTTAAGGTAACTCAGATTATTTACTTGGCAAACCCTTGAAAACATATTAGCTGATGGTTTTATAACAGAATGGAGAGAGATCATATGAAAGACCTTTTTAAATCTGAAAAATAAAATAAAGCCACTATGTCACATTATTGAAGGCCTTACGCTACTTACTTTTGGGTGAATGGAGGTGTCTGACTTTAAATATGAAACACATAAGAACTTCAAAGGCGAAGTCAACTTTTTGTGAGCAATGTATTGTCGAAATTCCTTGGCCTTCTGTTTATATGGAATTAAATCCAAGGACCTGTCTGCCTTCTTGGAAGATTTTTCCTATCTCTTGCAGTCCCATAAACTGGAGTTAGAAATCAAAAGGAATGCTAAGAAAATACTGATAGCCTGATTTGTACGTTTCAAAGCCAGCAACTGTTCCTCCCTTACTCACCCCTCTGAGCAGAGCATGTGGTACCAGCCCCATCTGAGTGGAGGCTGGTCAGCCATATTGCTGGTAGCCCTGGGACACTGGACGGGATGATGAGCTTTATTCTTACAATGAGCCTGGTCCAAGACTTAATTTGGAGATTGACTTTTTTTGGCTTAATAACTTTGAATCTTCTGGCCATCTTTCTCTCTAAACTTACTAAGCTTCCACTGAAGTTACTGAAGGCCACAGAGGGGAGAAACAGCTGGGAGAAATCTGGCGTAATGTTTTTCTCATTGGCTAGGTCATCATTACTTCCTAGTTTAATAGTGTCTGATTTGAAGGTGGGAAACAACTTATACAACATCATATGCAGTCAGTTTCCCAGAACCAATGACTTGTCTTCTTAGCTTTATACAATAGTTTACACATTTTTTACTCATGAAGAGATAAAATCTGTAGCTTAACAAAACAGTGTAAGGCATTTGGATTTAAAGGTTACATGGATAAAATGCCTACCTACTTAGCTAAGAAAACAATTAAGCCTATTTTTCTTCATTTTTCTCCTTTCAACTATGGTAAATACATTTTCCATTTTGAGGCTTGGATCAGTGATATGTAAGGTGCATTTAGAGTCACAGTAATTGTTATATTTTTTCTAATCTGTATTGAACCTTATAGTTAAATAACAAATGCTGTTTTAAGTGGGTCCAGATTCTTACATACAGTTATATATGGTAAATTTTTCAGCAAACTCTTTTTGTAGGAAGGAGCAAATATCTCAAATTGTTTTACTCAGGATTTGTAATCCCCACTCAGGATTTTTTACTCAGGATTTTGTAATCCCCACTACTCGTGATACGGTAGCCAAGAACACGAATGATCATTCAGTGATTCCTTTTCTAAGATTCTTCCACTGCTCCGCAAACAAACTGTCCCAGTATTTTCTCTCCATTCAAAACAAAACAGAAAATTTGTGATTTTCATGGCCTTAAAATGAGGAAGCTATCCTCACGAAAGCATCTGGTTTTCTTGGATCAAAAGTAAACCATGAACCTTAAGCTGGAAAGTAAATTTGGGAAAGTTTGTATATAAAGACATTTCATGCACTAAAGTTCAATATAAAAATAGTTACATCTTTCAACTTTTAAGTTCTCAAATATTTAGCAATAAAAACATATCAACTTATCCCTATTTGAGAAAAGAAATTTAAACCATGAAAGATTCCATTTAGTTTCACTTCTGTACAAAACACGACACATCTAATTTAAGGCCGGGAAAAATGCTTACGTCTAGAAGCAGAACTGTAGATTCCAGGCCCCCAAACAAATTTCACAGAAGTCTCCCGTGATTTTGATTAGTAACAAAGTAAACCAATCCGCTCTGCCCTGGTAAAACCAGCCGACCTTGAAGTTCTAACCTCGTCTGCCCTCATCTGAGTCTCTCCTGCTCAGCCCATGCCTATGCTCACATCCTACCTAAATCAAAACCCAACTGAGCTCACTCAGTGTTCTACCAGGCCAACCCCTACTGTCGACCTCCGAAGTCTAGAACCCACAACAAAAAGGCAGACTGGGGCATCTGCATATCTGTCAGGACCAGCCAATTAGGAAAGGGTTTAAATGTCACATGTCTTTTACTACTCTTACGGTTGAAACTCTGAAATACCTTTGTTGCTGGGTATCTTTTCTTTGTAACATAGCTTGACTCTGATGTAGTACAAAGTCATGTGACAACCATGGGTGTTGAACTTGCTGCCTTGCTCTCCGAAGGAATATACTGAATTTCTAAACATAGTATGTTAGTTCCCTTTCAGGAGGATAGTTAAAGCAATATATAACCCAATGAACTCTTCCTTTCAAAAGGTGAAATCTTATGCATGTGGAGCATATAAGTGAGAAATGGGAAAAAATGCCACTACAGCCAAAATAAAGCCATGCCACATTGACCTTAATAGAATAGTAATTCTAACAATAATGTCCTATGTTTTAGAAAGTCGAAGTTGCACTATTTGCTGCTCCCTGTTTTTCTCGAACTGGCAGATTCAGAACTTTCATGCCCACACTGTCTTCTGTCATCTCAGTGGATTCCCACAGCTTGACACCCACTCATTTTTTATTCTTTAGTAAAGCATTTTGACTGAATATTTAAGTGAAAACAAAAGTCACAATTTAGCCTTAGATATTGGCACTGTGTGTCATCTTAGCTGTATACTTCACTGGAAATAAAAGATCATAAAACTGGCTTGAAGCGATATTTTTTAGAACAAAATTAGTGGATGTTAAATTACCAACAGTTCAGATGTTATAATTTAAAAGTAAGAAAATGCCTTATTCTGAGGGAAAGGAGGGTAATATTATGTTCTCATTAGTCACTAATTGACAGTCTGCTTTAAATTCTGATTTAGTATTTTCTTAAAATCATACTTTTTTAAAAAAAGGACAAGTCTTATTTTTATAGTATTAGGTTTTCCATCCAATTACAGTTTCCTTTTGTTTTTTTCCTTAGACATTTTTCAGTTTAGAGTCAGGTGTATTTTTGAGTCACTGAAGCCACCAAGAGTTCAAATGGCTTTTAAAGGCCCCAAACACTTGGCCAACGACGGAAAACTTGCACTTCAAGATAGTGCATCTCTCTTTGTTTTTGAAATACTGTATTTTAATTGCAAATATTTCCCCCAAGTGTCTCTCTTTTATTTCTTTCTCTGGGATCCACAGTCATATGCTCAAGGGTCTTTGGAAACAACTTTGTGTCCCTTGTTTGGGCCAGCCTGTGGCCTGGAGTCATGCTTACTTGTCCTGTGCGTTCCTTTTAAGCCATCAGGGTGAAGGCAGCCCTAGAGAGTTAGTGAGATTAATAGATGAAACACACATTTTTTCTTGTGGTGTGGGCTGGTCTGTTACCCGGGCGTGAAAGGCTACTTACTCTTGGTGAAATGAGAGTGTCTCTCTTCATCCCTGTGTCCTGGCTCTCAGCTAAATTTATATGTGCTTCATTTATCTGGAGAACCTATTTAATCACCTTCTCCGTCTTATTCTGCAAATGTGTGTCATGTTGTACATATGATTTAAAATCTAAATGTCTAATATACCCTTTTAGCAAGGTTTTTTTTTTCTTTTTGGTTCTTGAAGTTAGCTATTATCAGATCGTTCTGCATAACTCGTATTCAGAGTTATCCGTAGGGTAGTGGTAATGCTAGTTTAGAGTTTGTTTGTCCATTGTTACTGAGCACTTAGCTGGATGAGGAAATGAAGGATGGCAGGAGTTCCGTAAAATGGTATGAACACAGAGGAAGCTGGGTCGCCTTCAACAACACACATTTTAAACAGCACATGTGAAAGAAAAAGCTGCAGTAGCGCTCCATCCTGTATTTGCTGTGGGGTCCCGGAAGGCAGCGTCGTGAGACGTCCCGCTGAACTTGGTTTGCACTGAGAAGTCCTGTCTCTGATGAAAGACGCACTGAACCTTCATGTTCTTTACGGACTTGGGGCTGGCGTTATGGACGTGGATGCAAAGTGGCCTCCCTTCAGAGAGTTTTCAGTCTGCCCTGTGTTTGTCTGTCATTGTGGGTTTTCATCTCGTTTGTGCCATCACTAAGCCCACTATAGTGTGGAGATTCAGCCTTGATCTATGTGGCTTAGCATTTTGAAAACTTCCCATCAAACAGAAGCTTAGGCCGTCCATTACCAGAAGTCAAGTAGCCATCTACCAGGGTGGCTTTGGGGAGGTTGGGCTGTTAAGAAAGTCTGGAGAAGCCTAGGAATTTTTGCCCTTGTCTTTTTCCCATGTTATTCATGAGCTGAATAACATGGATGCATCGGTTCTAACGAGGCACTTCCTGCCCCGAGTCACTGGCAGAGCTGCCTCCTCCCGACAGCTGCAAGCTTGAGAGACCTCATGCTGCTGGCCAAGGTTCGCTCTGTGCTTTGAGTAAGACCACAGCCAATAAAGCCAGTGTGTACCGTGGAAAGAGTTTCCCATTTTTTCCATTGGAGAAGTCTTTTGTGAGGTTAGTTTGAGTGTTCCAAATTAACAGTGGTGGTCAGTGCTTAATTTTTAACTTTAACTGCATGTGAACCTGCTCACTAGATTTCATTGAGAATAAATCAGAGTGTTCTGTGAGGAAGCTACATATGCTTTTGTGCGGTATTCTTTAGAGCACTGGTTCTCAACAGCGTAGCCCCCAAGCCAGCAGCAGTTGCAGTAGCAGCAGCGCCTGGAAGCTGGTTAACTTCGAGATTGTCTGGCCATCTCCAGGCCTAGTGATTCAGAAATCCTGTGGCTGGAGCCAGTTAGTATGTGTTGTAACAAGTCTTCCCGTGACTGATGCATGCTCAAGTTCAGGTGGCCTTCATTTGATTATAACATTCTCTGAGTTTTAGTCTATCACAAAAGAAAAGAACATGGTTTCTTTTCCAAGTGATGTGCAAGAGCACCCTTTCAAAATTTGGTTTTTAATATGTATTCTCCCAGGTGTCCAAGTTATGAGTCCAGTCCAAGGGTGACTCAGATAAAGAGCTTAAAGCAGCTTCCAAAGATAGTTAATTTACTCCCAGAAGTCCCTTTCCTACCTGCTCTGCCTAGGCGACTTCAATTAGCCAGAACTCTCCACCTGGATTACCATAGAGGCATTCAATTAAATCTGGACCTATAGGTGTAGCTCTTCTCTCTGTTTTCAAGAGTAGAACCAGTATTTGATTATCAAAAGGATATGAACTTCTGTGGGGCTGAGTTGCTAGCCTCTTTTTCCTCCCTCCCCGGTATTTGAGGACAACCTGATTTAGGGCCTTAGTTCTATTTTACCATTTCACATACAATTTTGTTTTTTCTTTTCTGCACCAGCCATTCACAGTCATCCATCAGAGTAACATTTCCAGACTCTGATATTGCCATGTAAAGATTTTGATTTGATGACCACTGACCATTCAAATCTCAACCAGCTTCTCCTCACTGTCTATAACTGAGATCAGGGATGTATTGTATCATTCCATCTCTTTGTTCTTGAAAGACTGATAATAATTTGTCTTGGCCTTTTATATTTTATACCTCTAAATTTTATATAATTAATAATTTGAAATGTTTGTGTCAAATCACACTGCTTCTTTTTACCCTCATTTGCTTAGGAATGTACTAAATAAGAAATCTACACAGACTTCTCCTATTCCAAAGTATCTTTACCTAAATCTTTTCAATAACTCTCAATTTCTGAATACTTGCTTTAAATATAAAAAAAATAAATGTTACACTATGTTATATATTAAAGAAAGTGTTTTTGGAAGAATGCTTATTTATTAAGCAACTACAATGTGATGGGTCTCATTCAAAGTATTTGCCAAGGACAGCCCCTTCACCCGGTCCGTCCCAGAGAGAAAAGTACAGGCCTTACGTAAGTAACGATACCAAGTGACTCTAGTCAACAGCATAATCCCTCAAACTGTGTTTAAAATGTCTTCAAATATTTTATGGTTTGGAATTTGTACCAAATGGTTATATAGATAATTTACAATATTTAAAGGAGGCTACATGAATATGGAAATGTGTTTTGTTACACTTGCTACTACCTGCTTTGGAGAAATTTCCCACCACTGAGCAGGGCCTCTGCCAGCAACATACTTACATCCATAAGTCACTGGGCAGTGGAGGCCATCCACCAAAGAAAGCGTTATTGCTATTAATTAAGTGGTCTATGCATTTATTTATTCATCAATAAATTAATGCAAGCCTGGTATGTCTTGCTTAATTGGCTAAAAAGATCTGTATATATTACCAGACTCGACCTTGTAATTTTTAAGAACTTAAATATATTTCCTTTGTTTGGTGCACTGATAAAGTTGATGAGGTGAACATATATTTGTTTAAATATGTGTATACTTCATAATTCCTAGTTATAAACTATAATAATTACATAATACACCATTTGAAATTGATAACAACTAGAATTGCATATGCTAAACTCTCATTACCCATCAACATCTGGCTACTTACTGCTCTTTTTAGAAGAGGGAGTGAAACTGAGCTTTTAAAAAGCAGATAAAAAGTTATGTACATATTTACATAATCTCACAAATAATACAGGAAGATAGCCACAACTCTTACATAATCTTGATCTTTTTTGAGTATAAACACTAAAGGTGAAGGGTCAGCTTGGATATAGTCGTACAACCGCAAAATGATTCTCGTCTGAACATTTTTCTTTGGGGCAACCTCTACTTCCCAGAAACAAGAATCTTTTGTGTATATGTGAAAATTTATCATTCGTCGGGCACTACATGAAGATTAGATACAAATTCTCAGAACCATGACCGAGGATGGGCTGAGCTTCTCAGACAGATCTCATGTGAGAACAATCCAGTTCTGGAGCCACTGAGATGCAGATGTCCAACTGAACAGCTGCCATCCTCTGCAGTAACCCCGAGATCACTGCTTTTGCGTTGTGACCATGTGTTATGCATTTCTTATCCTGACGCCCATGATTGAGGTCAGATGTTTTGCGCTTTGGGACTCTTTATATCTCTCAGTGGGATGTACAGTCGCAGACACTGGTACCAGAGAGCAGCTGGGAATAACTTGCCCATGCAACGTTCATGCACGTCGATACTCGGGCTAAATTTTCATCACCCTTAAATACTTAGTATTTATTGCTTTTTTTCAGAGAGTGATAACAAGTGAACTGGAAACAAAATAGGAATCTGAAAGAGAATACGTTAACATTTCCTGGGGTCTGTAGCCCAGGTGTTTGAAATATGCGGAAGGCATGAATGTGAAAGGAATCCTCTTCTGTCCTTCCACATGTACAGACAGCACATTTGAAACCCACCAACTGTCCTATTGCAATAACTGATCACAGTGACAAGCACCAGAGAGAGGGAGACCCGTGCTTATTTTGGTGCTGATTTCAACGTGATGCAAATGTTTATACTTTATACAAATGTTTGATTAATTTTACAAAAGCAACACTGTCTTTTACCAACAGACTAATTATTTACCTTTTCCTGGTAGCATCATGGGAGTTAATATCCAAGTTACCCATACCTCATGCAAAGAGCGATTTGGTAATGCTTGGAATCCAGGAAGGACTTGGGAAGGTCAGACCAAAATAAGTCACCACCACTGTAGTATTGGATTTGCAGTGCATTTTTCTAATTATAAGTCAAAAGTTCCAAAATAAAGAAAAATGTGTGTAACAGGAACCAAGATTTAGTTTTTAAAATTATTTTGATATCATCTTAGATTGAACATCTTAATTCTTTCAGTAAGTATTAGATCCAGAATCAGAAGTTTTGAAAGCTATACAGAAAATTGCCGAATGCAACCAATGGTATCTAGAAAGCATCTTTATTTGATGCATTATGTGTAGTGTCACTAAATAAAATTACCATATTTCCAAATTGCAAGAGACCTTAACTAGGCAGTA
This sequence comes from Carollia perspicillata, assembly GCA_004027735.1. Classification (NCBI taxonomy): domain Eukaryota; kingdom Metazoa; phylum Chordata; class Mammalia; order Chiroptera; family Phyllostomidae; genus Carollia; species Carollia perspicillata. Next base: position 39,840 of record PVKM010000185.1, on the reverse strand, counting down.
AGCTGTTTGAAGAAAGGCACTCACTGCATTTTGCCTGGCACAGTGGCTGGAATCTTTTAAGTGTTCAAAATGCATTTGCTAACAGAGCTAACCACACCTACGCTCAACCATTTTTCCCTACTATAGTGAGCAAAAGGTGTTTATTAACTGATCTTGATGGCCAAATTTGCAATGTCTTTTCACACTTAACAGATCTGTTGCCTGATTGTGTTCATGAAAACTCAAGACACAGGGTTGTTCTTGGAATTCCTGCCAAGGGGTTTAAACCATGCCGTCAGTGCCATGAATGGCATGGAAATCACACTGATCAGATAATGTCCCTATGTCACAAACACCAATGGCTAATTTAGTGAACACGCACTGTGCTGATTTTCCCACAATGGCTATCAGTATAGTATCTGTGTTACATTTTCATGCACCATCTCCTTGTGTTTATGTGAGTATATAGTTGAAGCCTAAATAGATGTGGGCCATCAGATTTGTTGATTTTTACAGAGATTCCTATCGTCATCACATAGTTCGCCAAGACTTTTGCACTGCACAGTTAATGTGGAGCAAAACAGCTGGAATTGCACCGTTAGTCCCTTAAATCCCAAGTTGACTTTGCAGTATGGTGTTTTAAAGAAAGTGAAGAGACCCATATGATGAATTAATGTCAGTTGCTCCATCGTTGTTGACTTTTGACTATCGCTATCAGGAAGTTGTGCTTCATCCCCTATACACTAGGAGAAATAAATCTTTGCAGGGCCTTAGAGCCCTGCCAATATCCAGCTGATCTGTGGCTGATTGTGGTTTCATTGCCTATTCATTTCACCAGCATCCCTTTATTCCAGGACATTTGGCTTGAGAAACCTGCTGAGTTCATATGCCAATTTCTTGTCAGTTGGCAATTTATTTGCTGACTTGGGCTAAGTGTCTGCTATAAAAATCACTTAGAACTGTATACTTCTATCCTTCTTTGTCTTTACCATTAGTACTTCCTCTCTACGCTGTTATTTCAACCTAAAACCCTTTCTACCAAAATGATGTTTTGCCTATTTTGAAGTTTAACATCAAAAAGTTTGAGCTCCCCAAGGTCTGGCATTTTCAACTGTTTTATTATGTTTGTAATAATGCAGTGTGCTGAAGCAGTGGATAAAGTGCTTTTCACATTATAACTATCTTTTATAATTCAGATGAACAAAGCTTCCCCGGTCCTATGAGCTAGTTATGTATGGACTGTGATATAGCTAAATGGTGCCGTTTTTTCAGTGTGATGCTGTCATGCAGCCTGATGCTTGTCAGCCTCAGAGGAAGTGGTGCTATTGACGATAAACTTCTGGTACATGCACAGTGGAAGAAGCTGTAAGCCTTTATATTCATGTTACTAATGATATTATGAGTGCACACCACACTGCATAGTTCAGTACAAAACAAGCCTTGGAAAAGTCAACAGCCGTCTCCTTCTCCAGGCCCCATGGGAGAGGACATCAGTACTAGCTGACATAATTCCCGTGACTTCTGTCCTGAAGTCATCACAATGCTGAACTTTGAACAGGTACCACCAGTCAATCAAATGACTACCCGAACCTAGCCCTGCAGTGAGTGCTGTGCTCACAAGGCAGGATTCTTGCTAGTGCTGCTCTTTGGTTCTCTGTCACTATTTGGTGAATGGATGCAATCTAACAAAAATCGTTAAAATTCCTTTTAATTCTCTGTGTGAAGAGAAGCAGCGCTTTCCCTTTAAAAGGCTGTTCTCCCACACAAGCAATACTTAATTTCTGTTCTCATTTGGCAGGGTATGTGCCAGAATTTGGGGGAAGTTTTAAAAATACAGGCTCCATTATAAACTCTATTCGCTTTTTCCTAGAGAATATTCTTATTATTTATTATACTTCCCCCCAAAATTTAAAGAATCACCTTAAAAGTTTCTTTAGGTTTAGATGCTAAAGTAGGATGTAATAGGGTATTATAAATGAACTCAAATTCACAGACATCTAGATGGATGGACTTAAAACCATGGTATCCCAGTTGGGTACACTGCATGCTGAAAGGGAAAGAGGGTCGGGTCCAGGGGGATCCTGGCTGCTTCTGTGGCTCATTGCCTGTACCCCATGGAGCCTGCCACTTCACCTCTGCTGTCTCTTAGCTGTTAACGGAGGGGGGTGGACTAATGGTCTTCCGGGTGGCTTCCCATGCCCAATAGTGTGGCATGTGATAGTCTGTGCTATTGAAATGCACAATGGCATTCTTCCCAGGATTAAAAGTGAACAGTATGTAGTCTAAATTTCTACCTTGTAGCTAATTCTAAGAAATACCAAGCCATCTTTGAATTATGATCCTTGTTTGTCAATGATCTGTTCGATAATGACCCCTCTGTAAGGTCACTTAGCCTGCATAGCCCACCTTTCTCTTTTTTTTGTTTTGCTAAAAACTGGTGTAGGCTGAGAATTCTACCTCCACCACTGGTTTCTGGCTGTGAAAAATTTACTTAACACTACCGAACTGGTTTGTCTCATTTGCACAGTGGAATTTATTGGGTCTACCTTAAGGGCTGTTAGGAGACTTGTATAAGGCTCAGAACACGGTACACTGTGGTTCTCCATAAATGTTCCTTACTTTTCAAGACCATGTGGGCTTGATCCACTTCATAAAAATTTCAACTGCGCTCTGAGATTCTTGTCTTCATTTACTACACAGCAACAAATCACCCAAAATATGCATCCATCAGTGACAGAGCTATGTGGACTCTGGAACTAACCTGTTTATTCTGTTAGATTGTATCAATTCACCAGGCATTTACTTAGTGTCAGTTCATTAGATGGATACATAGATGGATGGATGCATAGATAGACATACATTATATTGCCATGAACATTTTTATATCTTCGAACGTTATCTTCAAGTCATCAGACGTGTCTGGGAAAGAGACGTAGGTCCTTTATACCTAGAACATACTGCGTCCTGTGTTCCACCACTATTCTAAAGTACTTTGCATATTTTAACTCGTTTAATCCTCACAACAACCCTTTTCATTCGAGGCTATATTTCAAATGAGGAAATTGAGGCACAGAGAGACTGAGTCACTTAATGTCACAGAAGTCTGGAGCCCACAGTTGAATGTTCATGCGCTTTGCCATTTGGCCACAAGTGCAGACAGCCATCTGAGGTCATTGTAAAGAATCATTGGCATTAAGGAGCTTCTTTCTTTCAGCAAGTCCTTTAAACAGAAAAGGAAGGATGGATAACTGCTGTCAACCCCTTACGCTGCTGAAGTCTCACGGAGGCCCGAGGCTGCCCTAGGTTTCGGTGTGCCTCTCCTCTAACCCGTGGGCAGGGAGGGGAGCAGCCAGGTGGAGCTGGACCCTGGGGGACTGGACAGGCTCCAGGTCCTGCCTCTGCGCTCTCGCCAGTGCCAAGTGAGTTCTTTTCTTTATAACTTAAATACTTTTCCGTCCTAATAAATACAAAGTATACTCTCCCTGAAGAAGAGTCTCTGCTAGTAAAAGTGACTGTTGGTTCAGCAGGAAATAAAACAAAAGAAATGGGCGTGGGTGTCGGGAGCAGCTGAGGGGAAGCGTGAAGAAAGGGTGGTTGGGACGGCGGCCGTCTTATTAAAATGTGTGAGTGGAAGTTGGGGGTGGATTTCGTGAGTAAATATGGAATTTTGCCACCAAATTCTTTCCTCCAGAGCTAATATTCTCATGGGATATAAATATTAATACAAGGAAAAAGGCCCTGGGTGAAGAAAACTATTTTCCCCTTAAGGGACAGAGTTCTCTCAGGACGAGTGAAGTTTTAAGAGTTTCAGAAAGTGCTAGTAGAATATTAAGCACTTTATTATTATCAACCCGGAAAGTAGCTACAACCTATAACTCTCTTTGGAAAGAGGAAAGACATCTTGGTAATGTGGGCCTAGTCAAGGACCCTTCTCTCCACTTAAAACCTCCTAAACTTTTCATGGTATGTGGGCCTTTTGATCCTACTCATTATTCTGGAGTAATTAAGGTCATCAAAACAGAAATCTGTGTAGGTATGAGTGATACGACTATCATGCCTTATCTACACATATAATACACTAGCTGGGGTGGGGGCTACGTCTACATTTTTCATAATTTCATCGTTATGAATTAATTCTTTTATGATTTTTCTAAATCACTCTTTTGGAACAATCTAAAAGCTAGAGGAAAAAAATGAAAGCTTTCCTCCGGCAACTGACTTAATGGATAGCTGAATGTCCAGTTTCAAAAGCTGTTACTTATAAAAGGCCAAAAAAATGTTAATATGGGCCACATAACTGTAACATATTTTTCCAAGGTGGGAAAAGCAATAAATTACAAAATACCGCACTCATGGAACATACGGTTTTTAATAAGAGCGGCTGTTATTTCGCTATGGTGTACAGTGTTTTAAGTCTTGGTTTTCTGTTTTGGAAGTGTTAATGAGTTTACTTGTTTTATTTAATTTATTTCCATTCTCTGTGTGCTTGTGATTCTTAATTGCATGATGTGGTTCATATTCACTGCTTTTACATGATGGAAATGCCACAATGTGGCTTTGGTCTTTTAATGCTTAAAGCTAAAAATGAAACATTACAATGTGAGACCCTGAGGGATGCTCACAAGCAGTTGTCTGCCATTGACTAGGTTCTTTAGCCGCGTGTGTGCGTAATGGTTTGCACATGGGCAGTTATCCAATTACCTTCTGTAGGATAATTTGCTGAACTGAACTTAAATTTCAGCTACACTTAATGCAAATGAGAAATACAAAAAAATATAAACATGCCCCAAAATACGAACCTTCCTTTGGGAAACTTTAAGCCAGGAACATATAATCAATTAAAAATCAGCTTCATTTGTACTAAGACTTGTCATCTTGGGAGATAACGCCAGAAAGCAGGTACCTTCAGGATATTTTAGGACAAACCTGTAACTCTTCCGGTAATAAAGTAAAATCTTCAGATGCTGTGAGTATTTGGGACTTGAGGGATTGCTGTTCATTGCACTTTGGGGTAAATGCAGATGAATGAGAAATGCTTTCTAGCCTCAACTCTTCTGGTTGGACATCTTTCTAAAATATGTGAGTAGATTTTCTTAACCATCAAGACAATGAATTGTGTCAGTCTATTTTTTTGTGATTTAGACCTAGCATCCCTCAGGGACATAATTCTCAATATCGGTCTTCATTGTACAATATGATGAGTAGGGCGGAAATGAAGGCAATGAGACCATCTATATTATTGCCCTCAGAAAAGTAGGCAGTCAGTCACCACAGACTCTACCGGCCCTAAGGAAATTGTTGAAGGGAGTATTAAAAATATCATAATCCTTTGTTGAAGGGGTTGTCTTATACATTTTAGCATGTTTAACAGCATTCCTGGCTGCTTTTTGGAGGGGCAGAAATAACAGACATGATTCCTGTGAGTGTAATGGGAAATTCAGAAAAGGTTAGAGTGATTTCACTGAGGAAGTGGGTTAGCAGGGTCCTAAAGAATGTTTAGTGTTGGCATACCAGACACACTCTTTGGCACACCAAAGAGTTTGGTGATTACGGCGTTACTGGTTTTTTTGACCAAAAGATCATTGCTAACCTTGATAAGAAAAATTCAGTAAGTTACATTATAATCACTGGATGCGTCATGCAGATGTTTTGAAGACAAATTTCTCTTATGCCCCAGGCCTAGGCTTAGCCCTAAAGTCCATCCTGTAGGTAGAAGTGGAATTTAGAGGCGAAGTGTACTTTGCATGTGACCTATAACATTCGGTGAAATATTTTTCCTTCACTTTTTTCTGATTCTTCTTTCTTCTCTTCCTCCTCTTCTCCAACCTTCTTTTATCTATTGTTTGCTTTCTGTTTCTTCATTCTTCTCCCTCTTCCTTCCCTTTCCCTTTCCCTCTTAAATTAGACTAATGGAGACCCTCTAAGAAGAGAGTCCACACTCATGCCCAGTGTATTAGTTTCCTATAGCTGCTGAAATTTCCACAAACTGTGGTTGAAACAATAGAAATAGATCCTCTCTCAGTTCTGGGAACCAGAAGTGCAAAATCATTTTTACTAAATAAAAATCAAGGGCTGTGCTTACTTTGGAGGCTCTAGAACAAAACCCATTCCTTGGCCCTTCCAAGTTCTAGTCGCTGCCAGCATCCCTGAGCTTGTGGCTGCACCCCTTTCCTCCAGTGTCTGCCACCAAAGTCACACGGCCTATTCTGTGTGTCATATCTTCTACCTCCCTCTTTTAAGGACACTCATGATCACATGTGAGGTCCACTCTGATAATCCAAGGTAATTTCTCTGTGTCAAGATCCCTTAATTTAATTAAATCTGCAAAGACCCTCTTTCCCAATAGGGTAATATTGACAAGTTCCAGGGATTAGAACTAGATATATCTGGGCACCATTATTTGGCCCACTGTAGTCAGAATAATACAAAGAGCCCTTCCTTGACACATAGCAGGCAGCACTGAGTCCATCCTAAACACATATGAGCCTCTACGGTAGATCTCACAGGCAAGCAAGAAAAAGGAATCATACCTCCTTGTTTGCTATCTGTTCATCGGAACAGGGTTCTGTGTTTGAGCAGTACTCCCTACCAAGGATTGAAGAAGGCAAAGGGAACTCATTTTAACTTTCCAGTTCCCTGAGTACCAAGCATCAAGTCCCAAATAATGAAGGTTAAGAACAAGAGTGTGTTTCTCATGGAGAGCTCCCTGTTTTCCTCCTCAGACTTCAAAACCTACTTTTCAGTAAGGAAAAACCATCCCCTAGGCTTGTGAGTTCTAGGTCAAGTCACCCTCTTCAACTCAAGCTAGAGTAGATACAGGAAAGCTCAAAGAGGGGACTGGTAAGGAATCCTCCCAACTAAAGATCCCGCTATATTCACACAAGACATTGAGACTGTGAGGGAAGAGATGCTTTAGGTCCTTCGCGTTTAGTTATCTTTAAACAATCCCATCACCCACAAGGATGAGAAGGGTGAAAATATAAAGGAGTGAAAATCAATGGCACTTTTGATTATAGGCAGACAGTTTTCTCTTGCTAGGTCCTTTGGGGAAAGGATTCCAGATAAATTTGCAAGCATTAATTTTTATGGGACCTGCATTCGCTAAAGCCCTCATGCATCCCTGCATCATTTACTCTCAGAATTCTTGTTCAGTGAATTTTAGAGTAGTGATTCTAATGAGAAATAAACATTACTCTTTTAAAAGGGCATTTAAACATTATTCTAAGACATACTGAGTTGTTATAATCCCATACATCCAACAAGCACTTTGACTTTTTCCACAGTAGTTTCCTTGATGTTAAATACAGTGCAGTTTCTATGAGGATACTTGATTTTCCAGCAATATTCGATTGCTGACCTCTTATACCCCATGGGGAAATTATCTCAGAATCTCTGTTGACCAGGAGTGGTTTTTCTCAGCTCAGTATTTCTCAACCTTGGCACTAGTAACATTTTGACTAGGTAATCAGTGTTGCGGAGTGGTCTTGTATAGATCAGAATGTTTAGCAGCTTTTCTGTCCTCCTCCCTCGAGACACAATCCCCTTGCCAAATTTCAGCAACAGAAAATGTCTCCAAACATTGACAAATGTCCCTTGAGAGGGCAAGATCATCCCCAATTGAGATCACTGTTCTAGCTCTGGTACTTACTTAGTTGATAATAGTAGCTAGCATTTATGGAGCACCTTTTAAGAGTCAGTAACTATGTGGGTATATACTAAGCACTTCACTCATATTAATAAATTAGAATCTTATAAAATCTCACAAGGTAAGTGCTGTTATTAGCCCTATTTTACAGATAATAAAACTGAGGCCATGAGTGTGTCCCTCATTAAGAGCTCCCTGTTTTCCATGAGAAATGTTGAACAAATGTGCTAAGATTACGCAACTTTTGTAGAGTAGAGCCAGAATTTGAACCAGCAGTTAGGATTCAGAATTCATGCTCTTTTCAAAGGTGCAGCTGCTGACCAGTGCTCATATTGTGACAGATTTGAAAAAGCATCTTCCTTTGCAGCTATTTAAAGGCTGTAAGTAAACTGTAACAATGGGTGGAAGTATTAGGAAGAGCCATTGATTGAGAGCATACCATGAGTGGGATACTCGTCTTGAGACTTACATACAAGTTATTTCTTCAATCCTCACAGTAGCCCCATTAAATAGATATTGCTATATTCAATATTTGTTTGGGAGAACTTGGCTCCAAAAAAAACCTAAGTAATTTTATGCAAGGTAAGAGGCAGTATGATAATTGGCAGAAAGAGAATTTGACCCAGTGTTTTCTGACTTCTAAGCCCATGCTCTCTTTATTTTACTCTTATGCCTTTCTTAGGTTTTGAAAAGATGCAGGGAGGAACATTTTTAGGTTCTTTAACTATATCTTCTGGTCTATCTCCTTTCTGGTTTAAATTCCAGATTATCTGGAGCTGCTACTTAGAGCTTTTGAACTCTCACTTATCCTTCCCTGAAGTCTTCTGACAGAGTTTAGTAACATGTGCCGGCGTTGATGGGTGGGCGTGGGTGTCCATAGACCTGGTGTGGATTCTGGCTCTGCCACCTTGCTGCTGTCTGACCTTGGGCAAACCACATAACAACTGGGAGATTCAGTTTCTTTATTCGTAAACATGAGGCTAATAATAATAATGCCTACCCTGCAGGGTAAAGATTGGAAATAATGTATGAAAATACTATTATTAGTTGGTACAAATTCTCCCATTAAAATGTCAAGCTATGCATTTTTCCATTTTTCCTTTTGCTTTCTTCCTTTTCAAATCACTGGCAACGCTTCCACTCCAATTCTTCCTATCCCCATCAAGAATATCTGGAACCCTGCCATATAGAAATTCATTACAGTTCATTATTGATTAAAATGAAGATATCTTGGAAGTAGACAGAACATGTGAAGACTTTGTTAGCTAAACGCACTTCTGAAGATCCTTCTGGGCACCTGGAGAGGGAAGGTGAAGACAGGAAGCAATGACATCACAAGATTTTTTTAGACAGACCATGCAAAAAAGATTATTTTGAAAGATAGCATCCCTGATTTGTATTCCCAGAGAACAATAATGAATATTAAGAGCTTAATAATTTTTTCTTTTTTTGCATTGGAAAATAATTTTTATTGAGGTATCATTGGTATATAACATTATTATTAGTTTTAGGTTTACAATGTAATAATTCAATATTTATACACATTGCAAAATGATCACCACAATGAGTTTAGTTAGCATTCATTCCCATTCATAGTTACAAACTTTTTTCCTTGTGATTGGAACTTTTAAGTTCCAATCTATTCTCTTGGCAACTTTCAAATACACAGTGTAGTATTATTAACTCTAGTCACCATGCTGTATGTTACATTCTTGTGATTTATTTTATTTTATTTTAAATTTTTTTTAAATTTCTTTTTACAGAGTGGGGAAAAGGATGGAGAAAGAGAAGGAGAGAAACATCGGTTGCCTCTCACATGCCCCCAACTGGGGACCTGGCCTGCAACCCAGGCATGTGTCCTGACTGGTAATCAAACCAGTAACTTTTTGGTTCACAGGCTGGCACTCAATCCACTGAGCCACACCAGCCAGGACCCGTGATATTTATTTTATAACTGGAAGTTTGTACCATTAGACCCCCTTAAAATAATTTTCTTTTATTGAAGTCTCAATTGTGATTTAGATAGGAAGGAATTAACCTAGAACTTTTTAAAATCATAGATGTATTAGCATGCTTTTGCATGCACACACATAATCGAAGTGCAAGATGGGAAGAAAGTGCAAGAAATAATGAAAAATGTAATTCTCTAGGACAATATTGTGAACTTCACAACTCAAATATGTAGGAAAATATTAATAGAGTTCTTGGTACTTGTAAATTGAGCAAAAAATATGTCTATGACTCGCAGGAAGATGTATCACATGTACTAAACTCAATAGATTGGGACCTTACAGGGTGACCAGTTACTCAAGGGAAATGTCATTTTTAAAAAAGCCGATGGAGAAGAAGGTGTTTATATCTTAGTTGCCTCGTTGAGAATGTGGGTCACAGTTTACAGAGAGTCCAAAGGTAATGTGATAATATGAAGTGTCCACTGAAGGGCAACCAGTGGAAATGTTCTGAATCAAAAATAACTCAGCATTTGAGAATTCTGAGAGGTCATTCAGAATATCTCCATCCAGAGAAATTGGGAAGAAGGAATTTGTTTGAAGATTTCATATGCTTATGTTAGCAATTAATTTGTTGAAAATTTAAATCTCATTACTAATTACATCTTGCCAAAATAAAGACTTCAGGGAAAGCTCATATTCATCTATAGGGAAAAAAACAAAAACAAAAAACAGTAAATGCAATTAAACTAGACTTTAAAAAGATGTTTTTTGCAGTCACTCTGTAGACCAAGGCTATGAAATTCTATTACGTTATTACGTTCAGGCAATCATGCTATGACATCCTGCTTACCGGAAATGGTCATGGTGAAAGTCAACAATGATATATTGGCTATTTGCCATCTCAGTAAAAAACATCATAATAGCAAAGCCTATACATAGCTGAATGACTACAAAGGTTCTCTTTTGTTTTCACTCAATAATGGTTTCAATAAAATTTCACCTCTAACAGAGAACTTGAAAACAACTCCCTTGTTCTATTATGAGAGAATTTGACCTGAACATTCATTTTATTGGCAAGAAATGAAGATGAAATGACAAACACAGTGATTTCAATTGTTACTCTTTGGAAGTCACATGTGTTGATTCTATAAAGCTAGGAATATAGTTTTGTTTTTTTTTTTTTTGAGGAAAGCAACCCATAGCTTCAAATGTTTCACTAGAAACTTTATAAAGAAAACTTCATAAAAAATGAAACAGGAAAAAGTCACATTAAGAATGAAAAATATTGTTAATCTGGATAAGAAGATGACAAAGAGAAAGACAACAATGGGCTCATAAATTTTTGGAGGTGCTTGATTTAGAAGATCAGGTAGGGAGGGGTTTAAATATGGAAGCTGAGTTTTCCTTCTTCCAGTCATGCAGAATGTCCTTCTAAAACAGAACCACAGTGTGGTTTATAACCTTCAGGCAAAGAGAATAGATAACCTCCCTTAGCCTTTTGGAAGAGCCAAGACAAGCCATTCAAGGGAAAGAAGTAACAAGAAGCTACCTCCCACTAACTGTCACTTCAGGTCAATGGAAACACACATACGTGCCCAGGACGTGTGCAGACACTTTGGGGAAGTTGGAGATACCCTGAGTGCTGCTGAGTGGAAAACATTTCAAAAGCAAGGGGCAGTGATAGAATGAAAGCCAATCAGAGTGAAGAGGAAGTTTGAACAGAGAGTGGGAGTGGGTATATAAAGACTAAGGGTTTGGGGCCTCTCTGTCTCTCTGTCTCTCTGTCTGTCTGTCTCTCTCTCCAGTGTCTCTGTCCTAGCCAACTTCCAGGCAGGTATTTACCTCTCCAAGAGGACAAGAAGAATCAGGTGAGTCCAGGGTGAAGTAGACCACATTTATTTGCATACATTTTGCAGTTGCTCTGGGAGACTGTCTAAATTCCAGTCAAAAAGACCAGCATTCCCAATGTATTCTTACTTGTTTACTTGGCACCTGTTTAAGGAGTCTTCCATTGACATGTGAGCTCACAAATGCACATTCAGGAAATGAGTGGCCTCTCTGACTGTGATTGCTTCCTCTCATCCTCTCTACTTGGGCAAGGCCGGGGTGACACTCAGTCCTCCAATTGTAAAACAGGTCCGTGAGCCCTGCAGCTGACTTGGCAAGTACACTGTGATACTAAACGAGTCTCTGCTTTTGGACAGTCTCCTTTGGAAGAGAGGCAAATCATGGTTCTTAGGTCTCACACTTTGAATACATTGCTGTAGAATTTTTTTCTAGGAACTACTTCTCATAAATATCAAAAACTATAAATATTAGTCTAGAGAAGAAATTCCAACTTCTAGAAGACCTGTGTCTCAGTTGTGAGCATTTTTTAATGTCTGGTGATGTTCCTAGAGTGATGTTTTGGTTAAGCGATGAGGCCAACCACAGCAGCAGAACCGAGTATGGTAACGGTATCCAATGGTTAGCTCTAATTCTTTGTTTCCATGCCATCTGTGCAGAGACTCTAACCATTTTACATGTTACCATATTTTTTAGGGCAGAAGGTTGTAGGAGTAGGGGATCAATCTCAAATGCCATTCTTTGCTAGTCCCAATGTTAACTTAGTGATTACTCTGAGAATTTCAGTTTGAGATAGATGACCATCCATATGAATATGTGCAATTAAAATACAGTCTAATATATTTGTTGTTCAAGTTGAAGACTGAGACCATAATATGCAAAGCTTTACTTTGGATGTTTTAAAATAAAGGTCAAAGGGAATTGATGGGTAGTTTTAAAATATAATGGTAACACTGGAGCTGATGATCAAAGGTGTTTGTATTACCCTCCACCTCACAATAAATTTAATTCCTAATTTATTTACAACTAGAGTGAATGGAGCTCATTTAAAATTATTTTAAGAGAGAAGATTATTGAGACCTAAATAACTATTGGTTATTAGGACTTGATAAAAGACAGATTAGTTATTTTCATAATTGTTATCTTATTCCTTAATCTCATGGTTGAAGGTGATCACTAAGAAAAAAATTCAAAAGAATGTGACAATACCAATCCTGACTTTAGGGTGCAAGCCTAAGGTGCACCTTGTCTTCCACTATGGGAACTTGACACCTGCCAGATATTACTTCCTGAAAACTCTGGCAGAGCTGACCTATTAACTTTATCACCCAGCAGGGGAAGGCAGAGGAATGGGGTGGGGGTGAAAGCCTATGGTTAGATGTGTGTCATTGTCAAGATTATAACTTTTATTTGGAGGGGCGTAGTTCACAAGTGTTCCAAAAGATATTTGTAACCCATTATTATTTCTACAAAATCTCCTTATCTGTTTTGCATTCAGCCATCAATGAAGAGCAGGAGGACTCCATGCAAATATTTCTTTTTTTTTTTAATATTTTATTTATTTATCTTTAGAGGGGAAGGGAAAGAGAGAGAGAGAGAGAAACATCAATGTATGGTTGCCTGTCATGAGTCCCCTCCTGGGAACTGGCCTGCAACCCAGGCATGTGCCCTGACTGGGAATCGAACCGCGATTCTTTGGTTCGCAGGCCCGTGCTCAATCCACTGAGCTACACCAGCCAGGGCCAAATATTTCTTAAATGTCAACTACATGGACTTCATTTTGTTTCAAAGCTGCTCAATACACCATTGCATTGTGTGTTACTCTATAACTGCTTTGACTCATTTTAGAAGCAGCCAGGACAAAATCTCTAAATAATAAAACTCTTTAATTTAGCAGATGGTGCATGTTCATATGTATATATGAACAAATATATGTATAGGTGGCTTTAATTATTAATGTTATTTTTCTTGCATGATCACACATATATCTACTGTTGTACACTTGTATAAAGCTTTGTATTTTCCAAAGTACTTCTCATAGGAGATCTTATCCTGAACTTCATAATCACTCTGTAGAAAGGTTAAAGGACCTGCCCAAATTCACACTTAGGAAGTGGGAGGGACAGTGCCACAGTGAAGTTTCCTGATTCCTAGCCAGGAGTTCTTTCCATGACAACAGCTGTCACTGGTTACTGGAAAGGCAAGGGGAAGAGGCTGATTTAGCTTCTGTAAAGTGGAGAATTATTGATGGTGACGGAAAGATCAGCAGTGCTGTTATTTGCCAAGTCAGTTGATCGAAGACAGTCCTGTGTGTGATTGAGGTAAGTTGTTTAGTGGCCGTGGATGATAAATCTGACTTGTTCTGTCTATAGGATGTTATATTCCATCATCACCGGGTGCTCTGATTCCTTTGTTACCTATCTTTTTAATTGCCTTTTTTGATAACTAAACCATCAAGCTATTCATTGCAGTAGTAATAAAAACACTGAAGCCAGATTCCCTATTACTGAAAATATGCAAAACTAGATTATTAAATCATATTTTACCCCAATTGCCAAAAAAAGACAATATAATAAAATTCTATTTCCAATACTTCCCTTTAGTCAAGAAAGTTTTTAATGGAGGCTGGTATTCATGGTACACAAATGTACACTATTATTTTAAAGTTAAATCTGGTAAACCATGCTTTAGACATTCTCTTTCGAGACCCCCATTTATCTAATTTATGGTTAAGCCTAATAACAGAGATAAGGCAACTTGAAAGGTTTTTAGTTTACTCAACCAGCACTCACTGGCAGGATTAGTAAAAGAAATGGAACACTTCTACCACATTACAAACAGCAGTATAATCATAATCAAAATCAACCACATTGGCAATTAAGTATTCTCTATTTGAACTCAAAATACCATTAGCAAATCAGGAGCAATGGAAAAGCCCTGGTTCATAAACTTGGTATGATAATACGTATTCAGAAAGTTCAACCTGACACATTAGACTTTTGTAATTAAAAATCTATTTATCTCATAAGATTTTAAAGGTAATTTTCACAATTGAAGCATTTTTTCTTCAGAAAGAAAAGTAAAACCCTGTATTCCATGGAATATAGGTTAAGCTGTTATAACAATAACAACAACAACAGAAACAAAACAGAACAAAAAACCCAAATGTAATGGCTTATGTAGATAGAGATGTATTTCTCATATTATGTTTCCATTGGCCCAGGTGCACCGTAGATTGACTATTTGGGTCACTAAAGGACACAGGTTTCTTCCTTTCTGCTGCATCACCATCCCCGGTGTTGTGCTCACTGTTACCAGGGCTGGGTCTCTATCACATCTCTGCTGCAGCCCATAGAACAAGGGATAGAGGAGAGTCCAGGGCAAGTGTCTTTAAGGAGATGACTCAGAAATGACAAATATCTTATCTGGGAAGCTCTTTATATCCTTCCATTCTAAATGATAGCTTTGCTGGGTAGAGTAATCTTGGTTGTAGGTCCTTCCTTTACATCACTTTGGATATTTCTTGCCAATCTCTTCTGGCCTGCAAAGTCTTTATTGAGAAATCAGTTGACAGTTTTATGGGAGCTCCCTTGTAGGTAACTAACTTCTTTTCTCTGGGGTGTTCACCTGAAACTAATATAATATTTTATGTGTCAACTGTAACTGAGAAATAAAAAACCGATTTACCTTAAAAAAAGAAATGATAGGTATTAATTCCACTCCTCTCTCATTGACTGGAACTTTAACACATAAACTAAATTAGCTTCAGCGGGTACTGGGAAATGTAGTATGCAGCTGGGAGGCTATGTCTCTATAAAATGAAGTGGAGAAGGGTTGTTGCAGGGTAGAAGAGTGGGTCCAGCTCTTAACAGAATGTGGACAAGAAGCAACACTGGAGAACATCTAGCAGTATCTACCACAGCCAGTGTATACAAAGTAAAATGCATTTATCTAATAGGAATAATGTATTATCAAAGACATTCAAGCAGTTAAAAATTGAATTAATGCTGGTATTACTTGGGTTATTTGAAAATAGTGGTTCTCGAATTTTCTCAGTTTGTGTACCACTTCATTGAGGGAAAACTTGTGTAGGTCATCTATACTCTGCACAAAGATTGAGCTGTGTACCTGGCTTTGTTTTTAATGAGAAGACATAAAGTAGTTCCTAGTTCTTGTATAACATGAGTAGATTAGAGAGGCATGCCATTCTTTTGTATATTATTGAAAAATGAACTTTCCTTTCATAACTTGCCTTTACTTCTATTTTATGAAATCAGTACTCCCATTGGGCTTCTAAGTTAAACACAGTGCAGACTTGGTTTACCTCCCTTGTCTCTATATTTTTCATCTAGTGACTATGCATATTCTGTCAACTCTATTGCAGAAAAATATCTCCAATTCACCCTCCAGCCTAGCTAGCTCTTTATCATTTGGGGCATGAACTGTTGCCTAACTGCTCTTTCTACCACCAAGTTATCCTTCCTTATTCAAGTTGCCACATTGTCAACAGGTGGCCACCCCCAATAAATAAAAGCGTCTAATCATAATTCTTCCATCCTTAAAACATTCCATTTGTTCTTTGATCTCTATAGAATAATGTCTCGGTTCACTACTTTGGCATACAAAGCTCTTTTCAGTTCAGCTGTGGCTTCATCTCTCATCACTCAGCTCCCACCCAACCTAAATTCTATCCATACTTCATGCTTTACTAATCTCCAAACCCAACTGCTTTTTCATGTCTCTGCACTTTTGTACATGATGTTCTTGTGACCTAGAGTAGCCTTTTCCATTTCTTTCTGCCTGAAAGAGTTCTATACTTCAAAGATCCAATTATAATTAAAAAGTTACTTCCCAGAATGAAGTTGGTCACCCTTCTTTGCTCCTATAGTATTCTTGGTTATCTTAACTGCTATCATAATTATGTGTGTACATGCCGATCTTACCCCAACTATGCTCTTCTTGACAAGCCAGGACCACCTGGGCCTTGCACAATGGCTGGCACAAAATAGCCACTTAGCAAATGTTTGATTGGGAGCAATGGCCTAAAGACTCAGTTGCTGGATGTAGCCCAAAGGCAGTTGTGGTGCAGTGGCCATTTAACAATATAACAGTCAACTGTTTATTGAACAATTACTCTAAAAATGTTCTGCTACTATAAAGGGATCAAGAAAGAGTAAAATAATCCTTGCCCTCAACTCTTTGCCCTTAAGCTTAACATTTAATTAGGCACCTAAGATTGGTACTTTGGGAATTAGAGCATTCATATTTTTTATTGTTCTATTTTGGAGCTATTGGACTATAAAGTCTATGTTCATCATTGGCCCCCCTCCAGCTTCTGGCATTGTTCCCATAGTAGGTGTGCAAAAAACCTTTGGTTGAAAAAGAATGCATAAAATGTTTTAAAAAATACACAGAGCGACTGATTTTAAATTTGGTGGTATAACCTCGGTAGATATTTTTGGAGATAAGATAAAGATACAGGTACTGAAAAATTTGGGTCAATATGAAACATCTTCTTAAATGAAGACTTAAGTTTGAGTGGAAAACACACAATGTAATATACAGATGATGTATTAATAGAATTGTACACTAAAAACCTATAATTTTATTAACCAATGTCACCCAATAATTTTAATTTAAAAATTAAAATAAAAAGTATAAGATCAAGAAAATGTGGAAGTTGTGTCAAGGATATAAGAAAAATATGAGAAAATACATTGTATTAATCAGTTAGTACCATGTAAATGCTACCTAATAAACCTCCCCAAAACTCAGTGTCTTACAACAGCAAACATTTGTTTTTACACTTGTAGGTGGGGTATGCTGGCTCAGCCAAGAAGCTTTGTGTCAAGCTGCAGGGCACTTAAGTGGGGATTGGTTCCAGTCTGTGGTCGGGTTCAGATCTGCTCCACATCCCCATGCCTGTGTTGTCTTAGGGAGCTGTATGTATAACTTAGGTATGAAAGGATACGAAAAATTTTGACGAGGCTTCATTTATTGATTTATTCATTGTTCACAATGTTAGAATTATACATGCATATCATATAATTTTACAATATCTCCTACTAGAATGAATGGAGTGTATCTCCCAGCCTCATTGATGTTAGCATTGGCCAGTTTTAGGCTAAGATAAGACCCCAAGAGACATTGTGATTTTCTTTTCACCCTCTTGTGCTTCTGCCCCTTGCCATAGAAAGAACTTGCCCCCAAATATATGCTGATAGAAAGAGACTAGGCTTCAGTATACATAATAGTGTATACAGATATTGTATTATAATGTTGTACACTGAAATTAATATATGAGGTCTGTCTAGAAAAAGCCCAGCCATTGTTAATAATGAGAATGGTGTGGGTGACATCAGTGTAACCTGGCAAGCAAGGAGAGTGGGCTGGAATGTGCATGTGTGAACAATGATGATTTCATTGTACTAATCAGTGGGGGTGGTGGACATGGTTGAGTTGAATATATGTACTCTGTGGCCAGCACACTCAAAATGACTGAGTGAGTGAGCAATGAATCTGCATCAAACTTTGTGGTAAGCTTGAACATTCCTACACAGAAACAATTTGGATGATTCAGAAGGCTACAGCTATGGGTAACTGGTGACTGGCTGCTTCATCCTGACAATGCACCTGTTCGTGCATTGGGTCTTGTGCAGAGTTTTTGGTGAAACCTCAAATCACCCAGGTGACTCAGCCCCACTTCAGCCTAGATTTTATGCCCTGTAACTTCTGGCTTTTCCCAAAACTAAAATCACCTTTTAAAGGAAAGAGATTTCACATCATCAATGAGATTCAGGAAAATATGACAGGGCAGCTAGTGGTGATTGGAAGAATTTTGTGAGGCCCCAAGGTGCCAGCTTTGAAGGGTACTGAGGCATCATTATCCTACATACAATGTTTCTTGTATTGTGTATCTTCTTCAATAAAGGTTTCTATTTTTTATTATTACATGGCTGGATACATTCTGGACAGAGCTCGTATTAAACAACATTATCTCAATAAACTAAAATGTTTAAAAGAATTACAATTACTTGCCACCAAATAGCTGGTGGTCCAAAAGGATGAAAGATATAGGGTGTCAATTTGTTCCTGGTCCAAAATTTGGAGCCCAGTCATTTACAAAATGAAGCAAATCTGCCCCTGATACTCCTCAAACCACTGAGCAAGAAAAATACACCCTATTGTTGTAAGACCCTAGTTTGTAGCAGTAGTTGATGAATACACGTGTGAAAGTATGCAAGGAGAAGGACAATTCAGAAATTCTGTTGGCTAAGTATTTTTGAATGCTGGAATGAATGGGATGTGGTGACTGACAGAGGCAATAAGGGAGAAGTGATGAGTCAAAGCTGGGTGAGTGGTCAAGTCCAGGTTGGATGTTGGCACCATGGGCTAAAATTGGGGAGTCAACATGGACTAGTTCAGTAACCATAGAATATTAAAGCTGAACGAGATTTTGAAATTATCTTGGAGATTTCAATCTCCAAGGCAGAAGTGCTCTGCGGAATAGTTTTGTTTGGCCAGTGTAGATTTTTTAAAATTTGAATTTGAATGTATTGGGTAAGTCGTATACTCTCAGGTTCTTTACCTTCCTAATCTCTCCTTTTTCACACTCCATACCTTTGAATGCATTTAAATTTATGTTCTGTAATAATGCCATCATTGCTGATCCCCAGGTGCATCAGTTTTAAAATGACTATGAGATATGTGAATCATGATGATAGCTGGAATGAATCGAACCTTTATTATGAGTTCAGAGCTGTCTTATCTTACGAATCTCTATTTCATAGGTAAGGCAAAATTAGGTTAAGTAACTTGCCAAAGGTTAACAGCTGCAAGTGGAAGAGCCATGATTTGACAACTGCAGTTTATTGAACAGTTTCCACTGGGTCAGCTCAAACAGGAGACAGGGATTATTTTTGTGTAAACACTTTCCCCAGCTGTCCTATCTGGACTCCTCCTTCCATTCCTGGTAGCAAATCTCTTTGCCACATCTTAGCCAGATTTGTAACTTCCCAGACACTTTGAAGAATTAACCCACTATCCATTTTATAACTTCAATCTTGACTCCACCTCAGATCTTTCCCTTCTTGATCAACAGCTTGGCCCAGGGCTCAAGGGAACTGAAGGAAAAGAGTGGTGACTTCCTCTCATCCTTCTCCCACTCCTGTACTGGGCAACGCGGAGCATTGGTGGGTATATTTGGAGGGGGGATTGAAGCCATAATCTTGTTCTTTTATTTTCTTTTCAAAATCTGTGACCTCTGTCGTAAAAAGAACTTGCCCCAAACACATGCTGATAGAAAGAGACTAGGCTCCAACATACACAATAGAGCATACAGATGTCGTATTATAATGTTGTACCCTGAAATTAATATATGAGGTCTGTCCAGAAAAAGCCCAGCCATTGTTAATATAATGAGAATGGTTTGGGTGATATTGATGTAACCTGGAATTGTTGTTGAGGAATTCTTGGGGGAAACAGTAGAGAAATGCCAGATGGCTCTTGATTCAAGCGCCCAGGTTGTCCTTCTCTTTCTGTAGATTGTCTTTGTTTCTCGAGCCAACACAGACTGGCCTGCCCTGCTGTCTGTATAAACAGGTGTGACATTCTATAGAATCGTAATTCTATGATGATTCTGTAGAATGTCACATGTATAGTAAGTTCTGTATAAATAGCCTGGGATGATGCGGACCCTATCCCGTGCAGGGTCTGTGTGCTGTGGATGTGATGAACAAATTCACACAGATTGCAGAAGTCCTGTGGAGAAAAAGGGACAGCATAGCCACTCTCTGAGTGAGAGAGAGGGTCCTGACCCCTGCCTGGACAGGCTTTTATTGCTTTTCTGGGCACATTACATTGAGGATGGTCCCCATTTATTATGAACAGGTTTGCTTTAGGTGGTTACCTTTTACGGATAACAAAGGAGAGGAAATTGCTAATTACTACAAAGAAAAAGGATACCTGCAAATGCAAAAAAAAAAAAAAGTGGTTGAACTGGTTACACTAGTCCTTGATAGGTTTAGCATAGATTTTAGGAAGTTACTTTAAAGTTATGCAGTGAACATTTGCTGCCTCAATTGAGGGTGAGGGAGTTTTAGCAAAAGAAAGCCTCATAGCAGCCTAGGTACAACGCAGGCCTGATTCCCCATGGGAAAACCTATCCGTGGGCATGGGTCCCATGTGCCGACCTTGCTACCCAATCGGTTTTCCAAATCAGGGGCTGGGCTACATTCCCCACTGCCACACGGAACAATCCCCTATACTGGGAGAAGGACTGTCTGCCATCTTATACCTGAGTTAGGAGTCCCAGCTCTGGCTCTATCTTGCCCACCCAGCTCCTACCCCAAACATTATACATTATAGCTCTTGATCCTGGGCCCCCTTGGCTGGGGTACCAGCAAGAAAAGCTCTAGCCCAAGTTAATGCTGCCAAGAATAGCTGCAGCCCAGCTAGACACCCCAGGGGAAACTCAGCGTCCTTGCCACACCATAAAGTAGGGTTCCAAGAGCTCCTCTGCCACCTACGTTCTCCAATCTAATCTCTCTCACCAATTCTTTTATTTAAGAAAGCATAATATAGACCAATAAATCAGCTACCTAGGCAGCCCTCCAAAGAGGGAATAAGCCTCTTTTCTCCATCAAGAGTAGGTCTTTTCTCTCTTGGCTGTGGTATGGTTAAGAGGTGGTAGGGTGGCTGCAGTTTCCCTCAGGCCAACAACTCAGAGCCAGCCCTCTAGACTCACTATGCAGTCTGCCAGCAGAGAGGGAGGTGAGTTTGACCATGCTGACTTTTAGCTGCCTGGAGCTGGAGTTGAAGCTGTAAGGACGGGTGAGCTCTCAGAGAAAAAGAATGTGGAGAGAAGAGTTGAGTGCTGGAGGGTAACACATTGGAAGAATGGCAGGATGGACAGAGGAGGAGAAAGGGTCTGAGAAAAAGAGTTTTACAGCAAAAAGGGCCCTGTCCAAACACCCCATTTTCTATATCAGAAAGAAAAAGGAAAAAAGAGGCTGGAGATTTGCTGAAGGTCACACAGCTGATTTGTAGCAGGTCCTTAACCAGCTTCCCCTGTTGGCTAGTGTTCCTGGTGAATTTTCAGAGAAGTAGGATTTTCAGAGTTTAGGATTGCCCCCACCTGGGAAGTCAGAGAACTGAGCTTACAAGGTGAATCAAATTAATTTTACCCAGAATGCCAGGTCCCCGCTTTGCCCTGAGGATGTGTCTACAAAGACAAAAGCAGCCTGGTTTTGGAACAGCTGTTCCTGGGGACATGTGCCCTGTTCAGGTTGGATGGCCCGGGTCACCAGCTGTCTGGTTACCAGGTAGGTGAAGTTGTGATGAAAATCAGTTGGAGCCTGACTCAGAGATTCACTAGCTTAATGAATTGGAGCTAGTGAATGGCTGATAGAGGAAGGGATTCTCATGCAACAAAAATTATTTCAGAGGAAAACGTAGAGTACGTGACTCTTTAAAGCATAGATTAGAACAGTCTCTTACACTCTTTGTTGCATGTTTGAGGTAAAAAAACCACAGGTGAAACTGCCATGAACTATTTTTTTAGTACCTAAAAAGCAACTATTCTGATTTATTTTCTCTCCAATGGCTGGAGTGGACAGCAATTCTTTGTTAACACACTGTTAGAGAATCTGTGGGAAAACAGGCATTATGATTCCTGGGTACATGAACCCCTCAGAAGGGCATTTTATCAATATTTATCACATTTTCAAAGGCACATATCCCCTTTGACCTGGAAGCACACTTCTGGAAATTTATCCTCCTAAAATACGGCTTAGCTACCAACTGACATTATTTAAAAGGGGGTTTTTTGAACAGCAAAAGATTGGAAATGACTTAAATGTCAGTCATTTGGGAAATGGTTAAATAAATTATGGTACAGCCATAGAATGGAATATTATATACTTATAAAATAAAAACTAATGCAGTTCTTTACTTAATGATGTGGAAAATCAATAAGATATCTTGTTTAGAAAAAAACAAGATATGCAAGAATTCATAGGGTATGTTCCCTTCTGTGTAAGAAAAAGGAAAAATGTATTTGTGTTTGCATCTGTAAGAAGTGAATAGATGTGTTGACCTGAGGATAGAGAGGGTAGTGAGACAGGTGTGGAAGAATGACCTTTCATTGCATATTTTTATATATTTTTGAGCTGTGTGAATGTATTTCCTTTTAAAATATTTAAAAACAAAGTGACTGCTTTTAGGTACACTTGTTTTTTTCCATTCGTGATAGTCTGTATGCAGTTACTATATAATTAGTCATTTGCTTGTGGATTATTGATTAAAATTGCTGGTATTTGGAGAAAAGCATCAGATGTAAGCACCAGGCATTTTGAATCCAGGTCCATCGATTACTAATTGTATGATCTCAGATCAGTTTCTGCCGTTCGGAACTCAGTTTTCTCATTATTCAAATGACCCATCAGATAGTTTCTGTTCTAGTTCTGAGCCACTCTTTCCTCTCCTTTAGCAAATGATGAGGGAATACATTATCCTGGCATTCCCTGCTGCATTTTGGCATCAGGATTCTTTGGCTGTAAGCAACTGGAATTGACCCTGGTTAGCTTAGGTACATAGTAGCTCACAGTTGAGGAAGAGCTGGAAAAACCAAAGAATCCATATGTAGATATTCCCCAGGGCCTATCTATGGGATGTCTCCTTTCAATTTGCTTATGTGACTGTGTTTCTGATCAAAGTTCAAATTCTTGGGAGAAATAATATCTATCTGAAGTAAAGGCGGCAGGGTCCTGCCCTTGCAGCCAGTTCAGGACCTCATGTCATGAGGAATAAGTGATTCCCCAATGAAGGGATGCTGGGAAAACAAAAGCAATGTTCAGAAAAGCATTCTTAATAGTGCTGCTTTTCAACCACGTACTTGATTGGAGCTGATGGGCTCTATCTCATGCTTCTCCCTGCAACTCAATGTCAACAAAATAGTTTGTGTGGAAACAGTTAAAACTAGGGGAGCTGGTGTAACTGCTGTCTGAATAAATTGTATCTTAAGTCCCTATACCATTGTTGTAACCCAAGACTGAGGGGAAACCAATCCAGGAGTTGGAGGATAATTCTTAAAATTGGCAGAAACTGAACATTCACAGGGGCTCAAAATCATGGCCATAGCATTTATCTTATGATGGTTTAATATTCCTGAAATTCATCACTAGTCACTTTTGCAAGGGATTACTGTGTAACAGAGATTTTTGTGCTGAAATTGTTCATCTTTACAGCAGTTGACTTTTTTCACTGGAACATGCCCTGTTTGCTGCTTCATGTTCTACCTTGCAGTAGCTACTGTTCCAGTTCTTGCCAGAGGCCCCTATGTTTTCTGAATTGGAAGTCATCGCTCTGATCAGTCAATATAATTCCTGCCTCATAAAGATGGGGAAACTGAATCTCAGAGAGGTGGTCTAAGGTGCCTAAGGTCACGTGACTAATTGCTCATAGAAATGGTACTAGACAGTGGACATCTTGGATGTGCGATGGTCTTTCTCACTACCCCAAGCCACACACTCAGTCCCGTTCTAATTTTAGGTGGATCAAGCCAGGGCATGGAGACGTGGGCATCCCTGGCTCATTCTCTGACAACTGTCTGCATGCATCTCACAGTCTTTGTGCTATTTTAAATATTTTCTTTCATCGTGGTCTTAAAATCTGTACTTTTCAGTCTTAAAAACTTTACTAAGGGTTCAGAGGTATGATCCTCCAGGCTCTCCCTGGCTACTCTTCTGTACCCCGTCAGCACAGTTTGGAAGCTTGTGTGGCCCTGCTGACTGTCTTTCTGCACACCACTCGGGGGTACCCCTGCATTTCAGCCTTCACAGCCCCTGCAGTGAGGTTACTTCAGTAGACCAAAATCCTAATAGGAACAGTGGTCCTTTCTTCCAGAGCAAACATTTATGAAATAGGCTATATTTCTTGTTAATTGTCATACAAATTTCTATAGTGAGGGAGGCATGCTTCCCTGTTTAGTTTTACCTTTATTTTTGGCATTTCCTTCAAAGCAGAATTGTGTGTTGTGGAATATAGCCAGGTCTCAGTAGTCAATGCAAATATTGTAATGTCAGTTTTTCTTCTTTTGTCCCTCTTTCCTTCCTTCCTTCCTTCTTCAATCCTTTCCTCCCTCCCTTTCTCCTTTTCTTTCTCCTCTCTTTGTCTTTTTGTATTTTATTTACCTTGAAAGAAAGGATTCTCGTCTTCCCTGGTAAGCAAAAGTACTTCTTTTGTTTGTCTAAACTATGCCCCAAGTATATGCAGGGTATCTTCAAATGCTTAGACCTCTGTGCTTTTACATCCTGTCTGGTGTTAGACATCATTACAGCCACTTGAGATCTCTGGTTCATTTTATGCAGTTATTCCTACTGGTAGTCCATTGCTTTTCTGAAGGGTCCTCTTGAGATCCTCAGACCTTCATCTTCCTCTTCTGTTTGTGGTCTTTTGGCTTGCCTTAATTTTGTTTGATCTTTGTCATTACCAATTATTCCAGAATCATCTCTCCCTTCTCTCTCCCTCTTCCTTCCTTCCTTCCTTCTTACTCTGTCCACTTGCTTTCTCTCCTTCCTTCTTTCTTTACTTTGTCTGAATCTTCTTCACTCATTCTCTAATTAATTCATTTAAGTCATCAACTTAATTTTAAGATTTAATCTTCAAATCTACCAATTCCCAGACCCTGTGAAGTCTGAGATGAGTACTTTTTCATCTCATAAAACGGGGATAGAAGTGAACCTACTTTGTAGCATTATGGGAGATAAGATACTACGTGTAAAGTATTTAGAACAGTGTCTTGTTGCCAATAAGTACTAAAAAAAAAAACTAGCTGTTATTATTACTTTAGCCAAGTGTTTTACAAGGTCGAAAGAGATGAACATTTTCAAGACTGCACAGCCTTTGGCAGAACCCTCCTTATCCCTCACAATTCAGTCTCCAGTGCGGGGGATAAGCAGGACCCTTTCTCCAGGTGACTGAGTTCAGGAGCCTTTGGTCAACATAGAGGGCTTTATTATTTTCCTCTCTTCTTATTTCTGTCAGGTAAGCCCATTTTTGCTAATGTTTTTGAAGACCTGTTATCATATATTTTTTTCTTGATCTGTTTATAATCACACTGCTGTCCTTGACTTAAGAATAAACTTTCATGTAACAATAGAGTCATGAGCTCCAGTTGGGGCCCAACTGTTCTGAAAAAACATTGTAAATTTCTTTAAACCAACTTTAATTTTTCCATATTTCTTGCAGTCCCTCAGAATTTTACTTTTTTTCTTCTGTCTTTCCAACTGCTTATGTGGATGAGGATCTCCCAGTGTTTTAAAGCATTTGTGTTTACTCTGCATTAATAACTTTTTTGTATTTTGAATACAAATTACAAAGTTCTCACACCTTGCTCCTTTTTTCAAGCATGTTTTAATTACTTCCTCTTATGCCTGACACTTTTATTTCACTGTTGTATAACTGCCTAATTTCCAAGCTTTGGAAGACTATTGTCCCGTGAACAGAAGAGACAGCGCCTTACAGTCCCTATGGCTCCAAATCTCTTTCCTTATAGATCTTGTTAGTTTTCCTAATCCACATGTTTTTTTTTTTTATGTTTATTCCACAGAACATGTCATCCAAACACTATGTAAAGAGATGCCGTTTAAAGGTTGTGCCCCTGCTATGTTTTCATATTCCTCTAAATTTTCAGCTTTTTCCTAGGGAGCTCTCTCATCTTTTTTCAATATTTCATTTTTTTTTAACCTGAAAGAAGGGAGGAAATATGACAATTCAAAACTTTATTTTTGACCACCTACAGTTAAATTTATACCTGTGGGGTATTCCAATTTAGGTCACAGGTCCTTTTGACTTGATGGGCCAGGGGTGTTGCCTCCTCTTGGGACCTAGCCACTGTCTTCCTCTTCACATTCAGGTTGTTGTCGTACTTAAGTAACAGCCATTTAGTTTTTCTCAGAGCTAGACATCTAGCCATTGGCATTTCAGCCATTTGCTTTAGATCACATGTTTCTATTTGTGCTTTTTCTGTTTTAATTAGCCTATTAAGACTACTTTTGAATATTTCTTTCCTGTCCTTTGATTTTGCATTCTGCTCTATTTATCTCGGGCTGAGTTGGCCCTAACCCTACAGCAGCTCAGTCTTCCGGTCAGTAGGTAGTGTCTGCCAAGCGTGGTGCAAGGCCGTGGGGATACAAGGGTGAACGAGGCAGACAGGGTCTCTGCCCTCCTGAAGTTTTCATACTAGTGCAGAAGACAGACAAATCCAGTAAACAAAAAATAATGAATTTCAGATAGTGACATATGTTATGAAGAGAGTAATACAGTGTAATGAAGTAGAGGGCTGGGTTTAGGTAAGTATGCAAGCTATTTTTTTAAATAAGAAGATTAAAATGTCTCTGAAAAGGTGACTTTGAGCTGAGAACACGTAAAATAAGAACTAGGAGAAGAGCATTCAAGGCAGACGGAAGAGGAAGAGTGAGGTGAAGACCAGCTATACACGCAACAAAGAGAAGGGCCCGTGGCTATAGCAGAGCCAGAGAGGGTGAAGTGGGTAAAAGGTGACACTGGAGAGGTGGAGAAGGGTCGGATCACATTGGATGCTATGGTCTATCCTTCTAGAAGCCCCTATAATATTGCTTATAGAAGGCTGAAACTGATACTGGTACTGATTTGGGATTTTATTCTGAGGGTTACAGGAGGCCACTGGGTGGTTTTCAGCAAAGGAATGAGAAGATACGACTTTAAAAGATCACTTTGGCTACTCTGTTGAACATAGACTGTGAGGGGAAGGAGTGGAAGCCAGAGGACCACCCTCCAGAGGAGGCTACTCTCTTTAGTAAGGATGGTGTTTGACTTGTTAAGTCCAAGTGACTGAGACTGACTTACACAAGGGCATGTTTTATTTCTGTATAAGAAGACCAGTAGCAAGGTGGACTCCAGGGTTTGTTGTTTTGTCAAACTCTTAATGATGTTGTCAGGAGTGACCTCTGCCATCCCTGGATTTTGTTTCTTCTTCTTGCTACTTTGAGACAGCTGCCATAGCTCTCAGCATTATGCCCTAAAATAACCCAGTCTGGAGGTAAGGGAGAAATTATTACATAACATGGAAGTGTCTTAACTAGTGTCTTCTCTTCTAAGACCTTTTTGACCAGAACTGGTAACTTTTGAACCCTTCACTGACGAAAGCTATGGAATTATCAGTATTTCCTTGGGCCAATGAATGGCGTCAGCCCCACTGTTACAGTCCAGTGGGAAATAAATACCCAATGCCCAGCATAATGTGGTGTGCACTGTAGGACCTCAAATACAACTCACCCAAAACCAAAGCCAAACAAACAAGAAACCCTCCTTCTTTGGACACTTCAGAAAAACTGATATCCCCTGGAGGCATTTCTGTTTCCAAATAAGGGCTTCCTCTCCAATAACACAACAAGAGGATATTCAATACCTTTCCAAATTTGCTTATAAAGACAGTGAGTATTTGAATATCTCTTATGTGACAGGTAATACTCTGGGAAGTTTACGCAGAGAACTGTGTGAGACTATAACCATTTTGTGAAGTGTGTATTTCTAAAGCCATTTTGCAGAACAAAAAGCTGGGCCTCATTGATTTCATGAAGGTCATGTGGCAGTTTTTGTCATTCTCCTAAATCCATGTGCATTCTTCTCTAATTTTAAGACTAAAATAAATTTATTTTTATGGCCATACTTGGATCGGCATACTTGAGTCTTTTAAAAAATATCTGAATGGATAGCTTGTCCACATCGAGATAACTGGATCTTGTTTTTAGCTTCCAAGGGTTCACAGGCAATACATGAAAAGCAAAAAACTTCAAATTGAACAAATAAAGATCAGAAGTGATATGTCAGCTAGAAGCAGGCTCCCGAGGCACAAATCTTCTATTTGACAACTCACATGTAATAAACACAGTGACTAATTATTTCAAAAATATTCTGGTGGTAGGAGAGTGTTGGTTTGTGGATGCTGAGGTGCTGATCTTTTTTGAAAGAGGCATTATGAAAGACAAACTAGATAAACATACAGATTCTTTCTACCTGAAGGCAAGTTATTTATTCCACTCAGTTTGGGGCTTTGTCTTTGTGTTTGTAACCCCTGCCGCTGTGTGTATTCTGCACAGATATTGACCAAACCATAGCTGCTGAGATGCAAAATTAGGTGATTTAAAGATTCATTTCTGATTCCCAAGATATGCTCCAGGGCATACTATAATGTGCTTTAGGGCATAAAATTATCTCAAACTGGGGTTAAGGGAGAAGAATATCTTTGCAGGAGCAATAAATATTGCACGATGGTGAGGTAGTTAGAAAGTAATGTTTTTAGCTTTTCCTGAACAACTACTTTGCAGAAAATCAGGTTATAAGGCAGGAAGCTAAACTATATCAATTGCTGACTTTATTATAAATGGAAACTCTCTAAGTAATTCAATATGCTATAAATTGTTCTTACCAGTTCAAAGATAAAATTTGCTTTGTATATTTCCAAACTCGTTTTGAATCAGCATGTGGACTTAAATAAATATAAAACTTCTGGGAGAGTTTTGGTATACCCAATTTTAATTTGTCCACGGTAACGAGGGAAAAAGGAGATGGTGGCCCTTGAATGTCCAGTTCTAAAGAATGGAGTATTGGTGTAGAAAAGATAATTCGACCAGGGCTTTGATTGATCTGTCATTTGCATAATCAGGAGTAAAGGACAGTCTTAGAGTAGAGTCTTCCAAGTAACTTTTATCTGTGTTACCAGAAAACAATGAAACATTGACTCAATGCTTCCTGAACATATTCCTTTCTACCCTCTGGCAGAGCTTCTAATAAGTGAACTGATCAGAAAACAGTGGAGGAAAGTAAGCAGAAAGAGAAACAGGAATCTGGGTTAATTTCCAAACTGAATAATCAGCTTCCTACTGAAAAAAAGAGAATTGGCAAGGCTGTATAGAAGGTTCCAGGATTCCTTCATTCCCATTGTGGCCGCAGTATGTGAGCTGGCAAGAGAGCCCTCTAAATACTATGGATAAATCTAATCATTCCTCAAAGGCTCTCATTTACTCACTATAATTTAAGATTACACAGCCCTACTTGCCCTGCATACATCCTCTTCTGTGTTGAGTTTACCACTTTACTTGAGAACCTAACAACCATCGCTCTGAATGGCGCGCTAGCATGGAGTGCTTTGTAGTCGGTGATATATTTGGGGATTTTTGCAAGTTTGGTCAAGGGGGTGGGGGGAATCTGTCCTTCCTCCCTGAATCTTGGAAAAACTTGGCCACTATCCAAGTGGTCCATATTCCAACCTTCTTTTTATGATTAAAGCTTTTTTTTCCCTTCTCATTTTGTGTTGCTCGAGGTTGGTGCAGAGCAAAGACCTGGGTGGGACTCCTGGGGTTGTGTCTCCAAGGGCTTAGCCAGTGCCCAACTGGATTAATGATTCAATGGTTTGAATCCTGCAGAGCTACTTTAACATGCTGATTTTACATGTAAGGATATGGAACTCAGAGTTTAAATGACTTACCCAACTTCACACCGTGAAGGTCAGCACCAGGGACTGGGCGCAGGTTGGTCTGGGGCCGAACATCATGCTTTTCCATTGCATTATGCCGTCTTCTGGATTTACATGAGGGGAAGACAGTAATCACTAAGGGGTAAAGTGGAAAACTGTCTTCAAGTAAAATGATGTGTGGCATGTTGTAAACATTTACTAAATGTTTTTTGAAGGGGAAAAAAGGAATCAGCTAGCAACTGGTTTCTGGATTTTCCCCCCTCCTTTATATCAATACTTGCTAAATTAAAAAAATGAGCATTCAATACTTTTACAATTACTAAAAAAAAAAAAAAAATAGGAAAGAAAAAGAGCTGCTCTTTTCCACAGATGCAGAAAATGATTCCAGAAATGAAAGTGCCTGTAAAGAAGTTTTGGATATGCAATGTTCTTCAGAATTCAAATCATCACTATGAGCACTGGGTCAGTTATTACTAGTTTAGTGGATTCAGTTCATAGAATGGTCAATGTCACACAGTGACCTTGTAATTCTCTTCCCCTTGGTCTCTCCAACTGTGAGCAGATTTCATCCCTGTCACCCATCTAGGAGTATATGTTCTAATAAGCACAGAGATGTAAAGTACTTTCAGAGATTTTGAACAAAAAGCCCTGGGTATAAAGGACAGGGGTATAAGCAAAGCAGAAAGCCAGTACACATTCAACAGTTAGTCAGTTGATAGCCCACGTGTCTTAAAACACATCACAGAGAAGTAGAGGAGGGAAATAGATGATAGCCAATGTGTATCCACAGACCTTAATATAGCATAATTGCATAATAAGAATTATACTCTGTGAAAAGACAGGCTTTGAGTTTCTAATGTGATATAAGGAGCCACATCTAATTTTTGGATCTCAAGCATAAGGTAAGAGAGAGACCCATAGCATCTTGAAATTTAGAAAACAATTTTGGAAGGCAAATCTCCTCTCCCAATAGTTTCTAAATTTAGAGAAGTGTTGTCATAGAAATCACTGGGACCAGGAGCTTAGCTTAAGGAAGCACACAGCTGATGGAGGGCATAAATGCCCACTCCCCCACCATACCACCAACTGCATAAAGGAGCTGTTCTGTCTAGAGCCATACTTTTCAATAGAACTTTCCATGATGATGGAAATGATCTATTCTGAGCTTCCGAAACAGAAGCTAATAGCCAGTTATTGTCGAACACTTGAAATGTGGCTAGTGTGACTGAGGAACTATAATATTAGTCTTATTTAATTTTAAATAATTTGAATATTCATTTGGATAGCCTCATGTTACTAGCGGCACAAGTCTAGAGCTAAGTTACTACACCAGAAGTTTCTGTTTAATGGCCCTGCTGTAAGCATGGCTAATTCTAATGGTCACGCTGGCTCGTTGAATTCGGAAAGTCAGGAAAGCTCTCTCAGAAACCAGACTTGAGTGGGAGAAGATTCTTTCCCCACTAGTCCATGATTCTAGAAATTCTTAAGCCAGGGCACCCAACTAAAATCAAGACCCTAGACCCCCCTTCAAGCAATTATTGGCTTCTTCTCTATAAGTAATGGCAAGGGACAGACCGTTACCGGACTTTGTAAGAACACTGATTCCATGTGAATCCCTCTGCATGCATTCATATTCATGTATGCATTTATTCACTCAAAAAATATTGAGCGTCTCTCGTGGGCCAGATGCTGTTCTCTCCAAGACGATTTTCCACTGTTAGCATTTTGATGTGCTGCCTCTCACCTCCACCCCACACGCACATGGGGATAGCATGGCATAGAGGAAGGACCCTTGGAATCAGACCAACCTCAAATAGCACTGTTTCCCAGAACAGGGATTAGCAGATTTTTTATTGTAAAGGGTCACATAATAAATCTTTTAGGTTCTGTGAGCCATATAATTCCATCACAACTATTCAGCTCTGCAGTTGTAGGTGCCAAATAAACCATAGACAATACATAACCATATGAGCTTGGCTGTGTTCCAATAAAACTTTATTTGTAGAGGCTGGAATTTGAATTTTATTTATTTTTCCTGTTCACAAAATATTTTCCTTTTGATTTTTTTCATTCATTAAAAAATGTAAAAATTATTTCTTAGTGCATGGGCCATACAAAGACAGATGGTAGAATATGATAGCCCATGAGCTATCAAAATTTGTTGACTTGTGACCTAGGACATAATTCAGTAGTCCTCACTTAAACATGGTTTTTGGTTTCTGTAACTTCACTTACTCGAGATCAACTCTGGTCTGAAAATATTAAATGGAAAATTCCAGAAATAAACAATTCATAAGTTTTAAGTTGCGTGCCATTCTAAGTCATGTGATGAAATCTCAGAGTCCTGCTCCATCCCTCCTGGGGTGTAAATCATCCCTTTGTCCACTGAATCTAGGCCCTATACACCACCTGCTCATTAGCCACTTAGTAGCCATCTTGGTTAGCAGATTCACTGTCCCAGTTTCTCAGTGCTTGTGTTTGAGTAACTTTGTTCTACTAACTAATGGCCCCAAAGCAAAATAGGAGTGCTACTGACAATTCAGACATGTCAAAGAGAAGACAGAAAATGCTTCCTTTAAGTAAAAAGGAGAAAGTTCTTGACTTAATGAGGAAAGAAAAAAGTGTATTCTGAGATAGCTAAGACCTCCAGTAAGAACAGATTTTCTAGTTGTGAAATCGTGAAGAAGAAAAAAGAAATCCATGCTAGTTTTGCTGTCGCACCTCTCAGAGTGCAGAAGTTATGGCCACAGTGCATGATGAATGCATAGTTAAAATGGAAAAAAAAATGCATTTTTGGGTGGAAGACATGAGCAGGAAACGTGTTCCAATTAATGGCAATGTGTTGCACCAGAAAGCATGAGTTTATCGGCAGCATTCAGCGAGGGATCCCCTGAAGTGGATGGACAAGAAAAGGACAGTCACACAGATCCGGGAATAGGTTTGGGCTAAAAAATAAAAAAAGTACCGAAGAGACAGAGAGAGGCCACATTCATTTAAATATTAGTGCAGCATATTATTTTAATTGTTCTGTTTCTTATTAGTTATTGTTAATCTCTTACTAAATCTAGGGTTTAGTACTATTTGTGTTTGCAGGCATCCATTGGGAGTCTGGAAACACATTCCCCGCAGACAGGGGGGATTACCGTAAACGAGAAAATGTCTATACTACCATGTAACTAAAAACAATGTATAAATACTTTAGTAATTCTATAGTATTCTATCGTGTATGTGTGTGTAGTGCGTACGTTGGTTTTCTTTATTTTTGGATTTTTAAGATTTTTCCAAGTTTTAATCATTAAAATTAAGATAAACATCTTTGTTCATAAAACTTTTATTATGGATTATTATGCAAGTTGGAAAGTATAAATATTTAAAGAGTTTCATGATGGTGTTACCAGCTTTCCAAAAAAGTTTTACAAGCTGTGTTCCACAGCAGCTAGCTCTGTCTCCTTTTTCAAATTTTCTGTCCGTGGCTCCATAGCTTCATTACCTAGGGTCTTAATCTCATATTTTAAAAAGTGCTTTAAACTTACTGTAAAGACAACTACACTGAAATATTCTAGTTGGACTTTTCCCAAACGACTGAAAAGTGAGTAAATATTTATTAAATTAAAAAACTCCTACTAGGAATCATACTTTTCTGCCATTAAAACAATAGAAATGTGTTTACTTGAAAATCTAGGACAGGTCAAGTTTATGTAGGATATGTAGCTTTGGATGTGCAATGAGACACAAGACAGAACTGGACCTGAATCACTTAGACACTCAATTGTCCAAAATTCAAAGCTTAGAATACATTCAGGTTCAAGTTGTATTTGTGAAATATCTACTTTGGCATGGGTCTCCAAATCTAGCCCACACACCAGTAATAGTCTGAGATCAAATTTTCATCCTTCTGTAGAAAATGCACAACATAAGTTAAATGAATTTGATTCAAGTGTAAAGATCTACTTTTTTGTTTTAAAAATGTCTTTTAGGAAAATAATGGTGTTCTATAAATTATTTTTTACAATGATGTTTGACAAAATAATCAACATCACATCTTGTGGGTCTTACCTGAACCAAGATATGTATATTTGAATATATATCACTTTTATATTTTATATATTATATTTATGCAAATATATTTTATATATAATGTATATAGTTTTATATGTAAAATTTCCATGAAATTTCCAAGTTTTGGATTACTGTGTTTAAATATTAACAATCTGTGCTAGTTGCTTCAAAAATATCATAATTTACTTTTTACAGCCTTTGGAGTTAGATATTTTTATCTCTTTTTTTTTTTTTTACAGATTAAGAAATGCAGACTAAAGGAGGGTAAATAATTTACCTGAAATCACAGGGCTATTAGGTGGCATAGACAAGACAAAATTTAAAGACTTTTCCACTGTCTTACTCTGCTTCTTTATATACTGGCACATAAATTTCCTAAAAATTATTAGTAATATTTTGAAGTCTCTTCCAACCTCATGATTCCACTCACTAAAAAAAAGATTGTTTATCATTATATTATAAACATAATAGAAGAAACAAGTATAAAATGTCATTGAAATATTAACTTTTATGATATGGCTATTTTTTCATGAGCTTACTTATGATCTGTTTTTATGGGTGTGTGCATAGTCCTATTATGCACATTAATTCTACCACCTGACAAATGATGTAAAATTGTTAGAACAATAAGTCATTTGAGTTACGCCATGTTTCTCAGGGTGAATGTCTCTTTAATTTATTATATAGTTGTTCTGGTGGAAATAGGGCTGCCTGGAATAGCGGGACCCCATAGTTACTCTCTCTCTTATGCTGGTAATGGTGTGTTAGTGTACCAGTTGGGATTGGAAGTGATGGCTAATACTAATTAATATAAACATTAAATAAAAGTTGTGGTAAATGCCTGGAGGGAAAAGAACAGGGTGTTAAAGAAGATTTCATAATCTTAAGGTTTCTTACTTGTAGCACTGGGAAGGGAAGCTTAATCTGAGGTTGTGGGCTATGTTCAGTCATCCAGGTGAAGCCAGAGGATAAGAAAGAGGGATACCAGCCCTGCCTGGTGTAGCTCAGTGGATTGAGTGTGGGCTGCGGACCAAAGGGTTGGCGGTTCAATTCTCAGTCAGGGCATATGCCTGGGTTGCAGGCTAGGTTCCCAGTGGGGGCCATGTGAGAGGCAACCACACATTGATGTGTGTCTCTCTCTTTCTCCCTGTCTTCCCCTCTCTCTAATAATAAAATATTTTAAAAAAGAAAGAAAGGGAGATCCCCTGGAACAAGAGCAACACCCAAGGGCTCTGAGATTGATGATCAAGGGAAGAAAGACTCAAGTGGAGACTGGCACGGTGGTTGGAAGCCAGACTATGTGGGACATTAAAAATTTTTGTCCCCACAGTAATGAGAAGCAAAGTGAAGGCTTAATCAGCAGTCACACGGTAAGATTTGCATTTTAATAAGGTCACTTTGGCTGCATCTAGGAGAATGGATTAGAAGAAGAAAAAATATGCAAAGCAGTCATTTTAATAATCTTGTTGAGCCTTGATGGAGGCTTAAAGTAAGGTGGTGACAGTAAAAATGGAGTAAAATTGATGTTTATGAGCATTATCCAGAAGACAAAATTAATGTTTGAGCTTCTGGGGACAGTAATTTATCCTCTTTTCTCTATCCCCTGAGTTTGGAATAAATTGAAGAAAGTTGACCCATGAGACAATTACATCATTCAAGGGAAGCTTAGGTGTGTGACCAGTTTTTTCCTGATGCATTCTGTCCAAGTCTGGAATGTGCAGTGACCCACTGAGGGAGTGTTTCAGCCCATAGACCCACATTTCCAGGATTGCTATCTCTTATCTGCGCAGGTCTTGTCACAGACACAGAAATGCACAGGCTTCCAAACTGCCTCTGGAAGCCAAACCTGGGCCTCGATCCTGCTGTGCATCCCCCTGGAGACAGAAGAGCAGAATGCATCTACTCTAAAAAAAAATTCCATATTTGTTGAGATATAATTTACATAGCATGGTAGGCAAAATAATAGCCTTCCAAAGATATCCATAACTTAACCTTGGAACCTGTGACTATGTTATGCTTTGTGATGAAAGAAACTTTGCAGATGTGATTAAGGTTAGGGGCTTGGAGATGGGGATACCATCCAGGGTTATTCAGGTGGACTCAATCTCATGACATGAGTTCTTAAAAGTGGAAAACCTTTTCTGGTTGAGTTAGAAAGATTTGACAGTGTACGAAGGGTCAGAGAGATGTAACTTTGCTAACTTTGAAGATGGATAGGAAAGTAATACACACATCATAAAACTAAATGTTTAAAGTGAAAAATTCAGTGATGAGCATTATTACACATGCTGTGATTGTGTCTCTATAGATTTGCCTATCCTACACATTTAATATAAATGAAGTCATACAATATGTGGTCTTTTGTGACTGGCTTCTCTCCCATAATCCAATGTTTTGGGGGGTCATCCATGGTGCAACATGTATTAGTGTTCCATTCTTTTTTGTTGCTGAATACTGTTGCATGGTATAGGTGTTCAAGTTTTGTTTATCTGTTCATCAGTTGATGATCATTTGGGTTGTTTTCACTTTTGACCTGTTATGAATTATACTGCTAAGGAATTTGTGTACAAGTTTTTGTACAGACACAAGTTTTCATGTCTCTTAGACATAATTAGGAATTGAATTTCTGGATCATGTAGTAACTCTTTGTTTAATGTTTTGGGGCTACATAATGGCTTCCAAAGTGGCTGCACTGTTTTACATTTCTACTAGCAGTGTATTAAGGATCCACTGTCTGCACATTCTCACCAACACTTGTTGTCTTTCTTTTTTCTATTACATTCATTCTAGTGTGAAATAGTATCTCACTGTGATTTAAACTTGCATTTCTCTAATGACTTAATGATGTCAAGCACCTTTGTATCTGCTTATTGACTATTTGTGTAATCGATTTGAAGAACTCTTAGCCCATTTTTTAATTGGGTTATTTATCTTTTTATTGCTGAGTTGTAAGAGATTGTCTATCTATATATTTGTGATAAAAGTCCCTTATAATACAAATCATTTTTCATTATTTTCTTCCATTCTGTGAGTTGTCTTTTTCATTTTCTTGATGGTGTCCTTTGAACTATGGAAGTTTTTGATCGTGATAAAGTCCAACTCATCCAATCTTTATTCCTCTGCTTGTGCTTTTAGAATAATATGTAATAAATCATTGCTACCCAAGGTCATAGAGACTTAAGCTTTTGTTTTCTTCTAAGAGGTCCATGGTTGATTAAATCCATTTTTAAATTGTCAATTAAATTTAGGTCTGTGATCCACTTTGAGTTAATTTTCATACACGCTATAACATAGGTGTTCAATGTTATTCTGTTGCATGAAGATATCCAATTGCCCCAGAATCATCTATTGGAAAACTCCATCCATTGCTGGTGCAGTGGAGCAGAAGGAGCAGGGGAAGGGGAGGAGAAGTGGAGATGTCTGTGGTGGGAGGGAGCAGAAGATTGGAGTGTCCTGAAGTTGAGAGTAGAGAATTCGTCAAGCTGGAAGGAGTGTGTCGAACACTATAGAGAAGTCAGGTAAACAGAGCTAGACCAAATTTGGTGACATTGAGGTCATTGTTGAGCTTGGCAAGAGCTGTTTTAGGGGATTTGTGGTAAGGTGGAACACAAAATTCTGAGAAGCTAATAAAACATATAAAGGGACCAAAATAGAAGTAGTAACTGCGAATAAAATCAGAGAGAGAGAGGAAGCTGGTAGGGGAAATACAGTTTGAAGGAAATTTTTTTTCTTTTTAAGAGAAGAGAAACTTGAGAATGGTTAAATGTTGATGGCCAAGCGGCCACAGAAAGGAA
Source organism: Carollia perspicillata (assembly GCA_004027735.1). Classification (NCBI taxonomy): domain Eukaryota; kingdom Metazoa; phylum Chordata; class Mammalia; order Chiroptera; family Phyllostomidae; genus Carollia; species Carollia perspicillata. The sequence goes on along the minus strand of PVKM010000185.1, from coordinate 2,052 downwards.
ATGGATGAAGATGAATTAATGAGTTGGGGCAGTCCATAGGTGTAAGTTCTTAAGAGGGCAGCGCTGTCAGAGGATTCAGAGTACAGATGGATGGATTATCCTTTAAAATAATGAGATTATACGTCCATCACTGTGGAAGAAGACAACATGTGTTGATGTGTGTACCTTTTAGGCTTGCTTTTGTGAAAACTTGAATTTTCTCTGTGAAGTAGGAGGACGAAGTCACTGGCAGAAGGATTGGGGGAGGCTATGGATTTAAGGAGAGTAGAGAGCGGGCCATACTACTTACGATGAAAGGAGGAGTGAGTCAACAGAAGAGACATCACAGTACTGCTGGGTGGTTTTGAGGGTCCCGTGCTCGTTGTGTGCAGAAGCAGGCACGACTGAGGGAGAGACAGCCCAGCGATGTGATGGATCTTAAAAGCAGTGACTGGGACCATAAACCCAAAATAAAGACATGGTGTGTCTAGACTGAGGCTCCTTCAAACTCTTTCCTGTTTCCCAGAAGAGGTTAAAATTAATAAAATCATATTCCATGTAGATATTTGAGAAGGACTTCATGGTTATGAGCAACAGTAGCAGAGTGCTCACCTTTATTTTCCCACAAGGCTACACAGTGCTTCCAGTTGTGCTCTGTTGGAAAGAAAAAACAAGGACAGCTGTACAGACAAGGGCTCCTTCCTTGGTTTCCCCCTTCAGCTGCCTGGTACTAGCAGCCTGGAATATTCTCTTACAGTCTTATGTTTGCTGACTACAATTCCGAATAAGACTCCAGACAGGAATTTGTGCCATCCCATTAGAAAAGGTCATTGCACTGAATTCTGAGCTGGAGTTGGGAAGATGCAAATTACAGGACTAATTCTGTCATGTGAAGTGCAGGGCATGTGCCAAGCTGGTGGTCTGCCCCTTAGCTCAGCTCAGAGCCCATTACCATGGGCTGTGATCGGATGTACAGGGAAGAAAGCACTTACATAAACAGTTACCATTAGGTTAACTTATTCAATAACAAGCCTTCAAGGTTCTCTAGCCATAAAGAATTCCAGAATGCCACGGCAGCCTTGCTCTATTACCCTCCTCCTCATCTCCTCCTGGTGAGACTTTTATGTGTGTGTGCCTTGGCAACCTCACAGTTACCCTGGGAGGCACATGGCAATGGAAACATTTATCACATTATGTGCTGAAAAAAGTAAAAGAAATGGGAGTTGGCTGAACAGAACAAGTAAAGCAGGGACTGTTGATCAAGGAGTCGAATTAACTCTCAGATAATACCCCTGTGGTGAACACATTTGTCCCTGGACTAAAATATTAGGTGTGTTTCTCTCTGTATGTGCTTTAAAGAAAATCAGTTGTCTTAAAAGGTTGCAAGGAAACACATGTAATGACAGTGTATAAATTGACTTTGGGTGGAAAATCAGAACGTATTTTAATTAATGTTAATCTCTCATGCTTCTTAAATGTCCAGTATTTACAAGTGACATAAGCTCATTTTGATGAAGCCATTTGGAAACATTTTACTTTCAAGCAATTGACTCAGGGTAGTAACAGTTGAAAGTATCACTGCGTGGCCATGGTATTAATAATGACAATGATAATAAATATTCCAGCTACCGTGTATTACTTACTTTGTACCAGGCCCTCTGCTGAGCACTTGGCATACATTATATCATCTGAGCTATACGACAACCTTGTGGGTTGTTGCTGTTATTTTAAGGTATTTATTTTACAAAAATCTATTTAACCAGAAAAAAACAGGGCACTGCTGAAATGTCAGGGCTGGAATTCACACCCGGGCATATCTGTCTCTAGAATTCATGATCTGTTGTGTTCTGCCACTTTCTCTGTGACCATACTGTCTCCATGCTTCCGTTTTCTCTGCATAAAATAAAAATAATTAATAGCACCAACCTCATTGGAGTTTAAGGTTTAAATGATACCATACATGTAAAGCTCTGATAACAATGCCAAGTACATAGAAAATATTCAAGTACGTGTTCATTGTGTGAGTACACTAGAGTAAATGATATATTTGTTAGATGTTTTCCTACTTGTGTT